>VYZN01000060.1:16440-328690 GCA_009761285.1 Aphis glycines | reverse complement strand
CACATGCTCCATATGTGACTTTTGACGCATCACAAAATATATGAAGTTTATGTAGCTGCCCACTAAAGCATATCACACTTCTTGGTATGCTTACTTTTGTGATATCAAGAAGTTTTTTTCTATATCGTTACCAAGCTGTATGGTATTCACTCAGAAGTGATTCGTCCCATGATATGATAACTATAATTTCCACAACTGTTGAATGAATATTTTCGCCTTTACAATCACTGGTCCAACTAATTCTAGTGGATCAAATAAACAGAATATTTCAGAGACTATGTTTCGCTTCGTCATTCATGTTAATGATTTCATTACTTGAACCTTTTAATGCAGCTGGTCCGCCTAAGGTTTCAACCGTATTCCAAGGATCTTAGTTGAATGATCTTCTTTAAAACTATGATCAGAACTAGTACCTCTCAGATCGTCGGGGATTCGGTTTAACAGCTCTTCACAGTTGGAACGCCATTTTCTAATAGAGAATCCTGCCCTTTTACTTGATATACCTGTGGATGCTTCGTCGAATGAATATTCTTATTCATCGATAGTCGATATGGTCATATGACCAAGATTTTGATAGTCACGCATAAACGTGACATATATATAATGGTATGTTTAACGTAAATCTACCATTGGTTTCTCTTAAACACGTCTTCAAAAAATAGGTTTCACATTTACTTTCTTCAGCATTATATTTTCTTCGTTCCTTTGGTTCGACGACTTCTTCGAGCTTCCAAAACTTCTATACTTCGTTTTGAATCGAATTTTCACTTTTCACCATTGTTGTCATACAAATTTGTGAATTAATTTGTTCAGTCTATACTCGTCCTGATAGACAAATACAGTTTTTTGCCAAATTTCTCAAATGCTATCTGGTTTTATTTGACCACTGCATAATAGCTCGTAAAATATTTGGGAGCCAAGTATCATATCGATTTTTTTATAGAACTTAAGTCTGGGTCAGCACAATCACTTTGATTAATTGTTTTCATGACTTCAGTGTTTAGTTGTACTGACGGTAATGTGTTCGCGATGTTCTATAATACCAAGAATTTCAAAACTATTGAGTATGCATTAATTCTCGATTTAATAGTAGCGTTGACTTGTCCAATCGCTTTCCATGACATACCTGATACTCCATTTACGGTTGTAGCTGTTTCAGTTATTGGATAACCTAGTTTTATTGCCAGTCTTGTAATCATGAGATGTACTTGGGAACCAGAATCCAATAAAACACTTACCATAATTTCCTTTCCACGTATATCGGTAATAATAACTAAAGCCGTTGATAACATAGTTATTTCACCGAAAGTTTTTCTCTTCTGTTATTTGTGCCTTCAATACTATCTGGCCATCTTCGTTATCCAAGATTCTTTCCTAAATCTCATAACCACTTCCAATTTCTTCATAAATTAATACACTGTTCACGAATGCTTCGCCCCTTTCCTCGTCCCCAAGATGTAGTTTGATATTGTGCCGTTCGCTAAATTTTTGACAACCCGCACTACGACAAGATGATGTTCTGTGACCACCATGCAAACAATTAACGCAAACGTTTACTGTTCTGGCAAATTTCACTCTCTCTGGTGTTGTTATAGCTAAACATTCAGGACATTGATATAGGGCATATACTAATTTGCACATGGGACATTTTGACTCTGAAATGGTGGACCTTGAGTGAACCGTGGTAAAAGACCATCATACTGGGATTGATAGTTTTTGACATGACGTCTCTCCCCTGTAATTTAGAAATTTGAATCACTGCGAGTGTTTGACATCGATGATTTAGGAATATGAGGATTGTATTCCAGGTAGGTACACTGGTGTCTAGTTGAGAAGTTTCCAATTCCATAAGAGACTTATCATCTACTTTAGAAGATACTGTAATATGTACTAATAACTTATTCCACTCATCCACTGATTCTTCGATATCTTTTAAAGTTCCCAGGTGTCGATTAAAAGTGTCGAAGAAACTTCCCATTCCGAGGCAGATTCCTTTTCTATTTTATTTACCGAAAATAATTTTGAAACATGAGTATGTACTATGAGACGCTGGTTTTCAAAACGCTCGTGTACTAAGTTTCATGCTACTAAGTAATTCCCCTGCATTACTTCCAGACTTTCGATTAACTGAGCCGCTATACCTTTCAAAGATGAACGGAGATATTGAAGTTTTTGCACTGCAGGTATTCGAGTGTTGTAAATGATAACAGTGAAATTATCCCGAAGAGACTGCCAATTCTCATATTCTCCGTTAAATTTCGGAAGGTTGATTCTAGGTAACTTAATGTGAGTTTCAGCACCCTGTCGATGATTTCGAGTATATGATTGATCAGATGCTTTTTGTTCTTGTGTTTCTAACTTATTTGCAACTTTTGCCGCTAATAATAATAAATAAAAATTGCCTCGACAACACATAGTATAAGTGTGCTGGTTGTCAACACATAAGAGCGCCCTTATACCAACAACGCCCGAATTAAGGATACCCACTTGCCAAACGCCTCACCCCCTTAGATCCAACACTGCCAATTAAGCGATTGTTTTATTACCTACTAGATTCTAGTTAGAGATTAAAATGTACATACATTTTTCTGATATTCTTATTACTTGGTAACCTTTTTTTTACCGTTCATAAAACTGTGTGACCACTAATTTCAATTGTTTTCATACGCATATAATAACGGTAGTTTAATAATGTATGGTTCACTAGTAAAATGTATGTAACTTAATATTAATATTATAAAACTAAAGTAAGATAATACTAGAACAGGGGTGGTAAATCTTTTAACGACTATGTATGAAATTACCTTTTTTTTTTTTGTTAGAGCGTGCCAAGAAAAATATTATATTGTTATAATATTGAATGTTATATTCTAGTAACTAGAATATGTGTGCTAACATTTTTAAGTTTATTCGTTCTACTTCCATTACAATGTTTACGATAGAGATACGTCGATGTTGTGAATACATTAGCAAAATCAGGATTTTATTTTTATTACAATAATCAACATTTTCCACGTTTGACAAAATCACGATAAACAGAAAACCTACATAGATGATAGTGAAGACATAAATGAAAAAAACTTATATTCCTAATATAGATTTTCTAGTTTATTCTAATAACTTATCAGACGAAAATGATATTTTTAGGAAACAATGAGTTATATGAACCATACTTTAAATAAATATCTATAATAAAATTATATTTAATTTACTGTAAATATTTGTACAAAATATAATAATGTAAAAGGTGGTCAAGTGGTTACGCTCTGTTGTATAGTAAGTATTGAGTGGACTTCAGACAAAACGTAGGTCACTATAATGGATGTGTTTATTATGAATGCAATAATAGATATCATTGCATACTAAAAATTATTCTGAACGAAGATGATTTATCAGCCTAGGATATATTTTCCACTCGATGGTAAAAAAGGTGGCTTATATTTTAATGATCCAAACACCCCAAAATTAAATCATGTATAAAAAATGCTGATTTGAATAACAGGTTTATGTTTCAAGTTTCTATGAACTATTAATTTTTAACTACCGATAACAAAAATCTAAAATATTTGATTGTAAATAATCATTGGAAAACCATGTGAATAATTGATTTTGTAAAAATTTAATCTTTAGATAACATTTAATTAATTGGGTAACCTCCAACTTTTTTATGACTATTGTGATTTGTGAGACAAACTTATGGAAAAACATGTAATAAATTTTCAACTCTAAGCTACTTTTACAAAAATGTTTATAGTTAACTTTTTAAGTTGGTACCTACAAAATTATTCACAAATGTATTCTAATAATTTTTAAATCAGAATCAAGCTTCGATCTATTATTATAGAGGCTCTACGTTTATCAGTCAGTGAGTTAGTCGGGTTAACCTAGCCATTACGCTTGGCGTTTAATGTGAGACGACTATGCGAGCAGTATATTATCAGATAGGTAATTCGCCTGTGAAGGATTGTGAACCCTGTTAGTAGTACTTAATACTTCTTATAACTATTTAAATAATTAACTTATTGAATTTTTCTCTTTTGATGGTTCATCTACACACCAAGTACTTTCGTTAGAAAAAGAAATCATGAAAATCGGCCCAGTAGGACTTCAGATATAACTGACATAAGAAATCGCCTCACGTTTTAATAATAGGTAGATAAAGATAATTTAAATAATAATATAACAATAATAAATGTGATGTTTTCTTTTATTGTTTATTTATCTTCTTCTGCCAAACAGGAAGATGGTGGACGTATGTTCGTACATAATATCATTTATTTATTTATTTATTTATTTTACGAGCTGGACCCATTTAACATTACATGCACAGTTTATGGTTAATTATTTACAATATATGTCTTACCAGAGACGTATTCAGGAATTTTACGCCCCAGGTTATCTGAGTACCATTACTCTTTATTATCACCCAAATAACTTAGATACTGTATTATATAAAAATGCTCTCCTAAATTTACCACCCAGGGTCCAAGCTCCCTCTAAAAATGTCTGTGTATTTTACAAATTAAAAGGTAGTTTAATATAAATAATAAAAATTAGTTACTTATAAATATGGTTTTAGTTAGTATAATAATAATAGGGCGTTCACCAATTCAATTAGGGTACACTAAATTTCTCGGCTAGATATTATTGGAATAAATCGAGGGTTAAGTTAGGTTAGTTTTACAAACTGGTGTTATACACGAATTAACGTTACATTTCAAATTTTTTCAAAATTTTGGTCTGCGCATGCTCAGTAAAAACTTTTTTTTAATAGCAACACCTATTTTGAACACCATATTCGATAGCTTAATATTTTCAACAATTTTGATATATTAAATATGGTTCTAATTTCAAAATTGACGGAGTAAGAGCCATGTCAATTTCAATTAATAATACATTTTTTTATTATTTTTAAAAATTTATAAAATCCTTTAAAACTAATTCCTAATGGTTACTTTTTGAATATTTGTACGTATTTTTTTTTAGAAGTGTTATAATTTTATACCCATATTATGTTAGTCTTGTTTATGACACTTTTTTTAAAAAAAAACTTGCAATAATTATTCAAAATGTAACCAATAAGAATTAGTTTTAAATGATTTTATAAATTTTTTAAAAATAATAAACCTAACTTAACTTTCCCGAAAATTCAAAACGCCGTTTGAAACGACAATGGAGTAGAGACTTCTCAAGTTAGTCCTTATCAAACACGTTGGGTTCTATCAATAGATAATAGCCTCCCTTCTCATAGTATACATGTTAATACTTGTATGGTATGTTACTATGTCATCACATTATTTTTTTAATGTGCTTTACGAGCAAATATTGTAAATATTCCAAGCATAAAAATAAATATTCTGTGAACGTGTTTCGAATGTAACCATGAATTAAAAGTGTAATTTGTACAAAATTTATTCCATAAGTCATAAACCTATGTACTCTTTTAAAAAGAAAATTCTAATTACGGCACCGTGTAGGTATACACAGTAAATAATTTTAGAATGAATGCTATTTCATAATTGTATTTAAATGGTCTGGGTGTACGGGGGGAGCAAACGGTGGGAATCATATTGCATACGAGTATGAATACCTACCACATTTTATGTCTTTGCTGTTCTTGTTATCATATATAATTGGTGTAATAATAATGATAATAACAATAATTATAATGATTCAACGTTTACCGGTAACCAGGGTAACTGCCCTGTAACGCATTTCCGTAACGCTTTTCGATTCTGTGTGCCAAAACAAAGACATAAAATGTCAAAATAACAATAATATAATATCTAATAATAAAAATCAGTTATTTTAGATTGGACTTTATACAAAAAACACGCTCTATTTTTTTTCCAGTTTTTCAACATTTATTTTTTGGAAAAGATTTTTCTAATATAACCAAAAATTAGCATTGTAACATCCGTATAATATATATAACATAACAGTCAGTATATAGACATCATAATAATCGATACAAATTATTACATACAACGTAAGAGTTTTGCAGAGACCTTTAATCTAAGGTCATTAAAACTGGTGTCATTATAAACGGTTTCCATTGTGTTTTTTTTTTTATTCTTATATGAGCCGTGGTGAACTTAAGTACTTCAGTGCACAGTATAAGAATCGTTGATCTTGCCAATTCAATCAAAAGGAATGACAAAAGTCATAAACGTAGGAAATTGTAGGCCTAAAATCATCGATAATAACAGAGCAGCCTTTCTTGGAAATGCTGACCGCATCGACAATATTATATTATATTAAAATTATATCATAATACGTAGTTGTATCGTCCCAGGGTCACATATCATCGCACGTACGCTTATGATTCAACAGGAAATCATCGATGTATGATTGACGCAAATGCGTGGGAAAAGAGGATGCACGTGCACTGACCAGCAGAAACTTGACGGTACCGCGGGAGTCTCTGGACGATATATAAGCAAGTGCCGAATAGGCACATTTTAGACGTGATTTACCAGAGTTCGAGCGAGCACCTTATATTTATGTCTCCTGGACTTACCTACATCAGTAGCTGAGGTCCATGGGATTGATACACCAGATAAGAATAACCAAGCGGATACATGAGATTCAGAAACATGAATAGAATATAAATAACAAAAGGAAACATCAAAGGTATAATTTATACATATATATTTTAAATTGTTACATTAAAGACTGTGATGAAAAAAAAGAACATAAATCAAAGATGTGAAACAATAATTTAAATGATATTTATTAATGCGTTCTACAATAAACCTATTCCGAACACTTTTAAGTTTATAATTTAAAATATTTATAAAAATATTCAGTTTAAAACTCGAAGAAATTAATAAATGTTTAGTTAGTATGAAAAGGAGTCGGTCAAGTCAATATTATATTGTTAACCACCACCACCATCACAACCACCATCGTCGCATCCATCGTTAAGCATACTATTCGTATTTGCGTTAATGGTCGTTACAGCTAAATTCGTTGCAGCAGGGCCGGCGGCATCATTATCTCTATCATTATGCGAGGCTATAAAAATAATAATAATATTAATTTAACTAAATAAGTTTAGTATTTTATCATTTGGCTATCATGACTTTATAGATATATTATGGTTCCATGACATTTGATCCGGTTAATAATATCCAGCGACAAATGGTTGCGTCACTATAGATCCGGTGCAAAAATATCCTATACTCAAATTAACCGGGTTAAAAATGTCCTGTATTTTTAAATAATTAAAATTATTAACGGTAAATATATAATTGTTTTTCTATGATAAATATATTATATAATTTAATGATTAAAAATTTAAATTATGAACAATATCTTTAAATAGTTTATTACAACATTTTCTATTCGTTGGTTAAATCTTTGAATTTTTTTCTTTCTGATGCATGGCTTTCACCTAAATTAATTCTATTTTAGCTCCCAATTTTTGTTCAGTTTTAATAAAATTAATAAATGTCTACATTTTTTTATGATAGACTCATATGGAAGAATTAAACGCACTATGCCACCCCTCTACTGCATTATTAGTTCTTGGTCGTTTCATTAAAACATTTTCATTTACATTCCATATATTTAATGAAAAAATTGGACTTCTTCTTTTCTTCTGTACAGGACGACCAATCCTAGTGTCCTCGAAGTAATTCAGATTGGACTGGAAAAAAGATTCATTTTCTACGTAGTATTCTAACTTTATAAGTTCTTTAAATGCATATACTACATTACATGTGTACAAGTACAACGCCAAAGCACACAACTTGAAGAGCAAATGTTGAGTTTTCAGAACAAATTTTTAATAATACTAATGATTGAATTTTACGCCAAAACATTAACAAAAGTGAAAAAACCTCCATTAATTTTTTCATTCGAAAAAATGTCTTTAAATGCTGAAATAGACGCTTGCTCAAAATCAATTTGTATTGACTTTGGATCAGGATCGGGCTTACGTTTCAACAATTGATTTAATACTTTTGTAAATGCATCTTTTGTACTATTAGTAATTAAAACGTTAACTAATGGTAATACGAATTCGTTTTTATGACAATGTATAGAATACATTTGTGAAAAAATAGATAGATCTGATTTAAAAGTTCCATCTCCAAACCAACTATCAGATTTTTGAAGCTAATAATTCGAGTCGAAAATATTAAAACTCTATTTTCATTATCATAAATTAGAAATAGTTAATTTTTTTAGTAAATTTGAATAAATCAGTAATAATCAAACCGTTTATGTATTTAGGATTAATTGGTGGATTTTCTTTTATTACTCTTGTTCTCAGAATTATTCTAAATAGCGCTTTAATTGTAAGTAAATGTACTATTACAGGAACAGCTATATCTTGAAGATTTTCACTGATAACATTTCTTGTGCTTTTTTGTTCATTCGCAACAGTTTCTTTCATAGAGC
The DNA here is from genome assembly GCA_009761285.1 of Aphis glycines. Taxonomy (NCBI): domain Eukaryota; kingdom Metazoa; phylum Arthropoda; class Insecta; order Hemiptera; family Aphididae; genus Aphis; species Aphis glycines. The sequence goes on along the minus strand of VYZN01000060.1, from coordinate 320,284 downwards.
TTCAATTTGAGTGATATTTGGTGAATGACAATGGTTCGTTTCTTTTATTAACTCCCCTAAATTTTTTATTTATATAATATATATTATAATAATATAACTAATATAATAAGTAAATAAAATATGTTTTAAACATTATTATTTCAATTTTATTTAGCTATTTTTATTAGTAAAATATAAAAAATAATAATATAATAAAAAAAAACAAAAAAAAAGGCTTTTTTTGTTAATCTAAAACTATGACTATTTTTAGTCGGGTATTTAATCGATGTATTATTGACTATTGTACTATCAAAATCGGAATTAAATGAATTTACTGATATTAATTCGTACATAACAGATGGCAAAAATCATTAGACAATCAAAAAATAAAAGTTAAATTTTAGTGGGTTTTTGGTATATTTTTGAAAAATAAGAGCATATTTTGTTAGTTTTTAATACATATATGCAAGTATAATTAATAGTTTTCAAATGGTGTTTCGAAATCTTTATTTAAGAATAAAATTAATGTAAAAATGGTGAATATAACTATGTTATTCATATCTGATTCACCGTAAGACGTAGTATGACATCGGCATTTAAAAAATATATCTTATGCTTTTTTAATGTATATTGTATTTGTGTAAATATCCATTGCATAATAAAAGTTTTTTGCCTTTTTGACTTTTAGCAAATGCGAGTAGCATATTTAATTTTATTAATAATAACCAATCTTGAAAAACATTTAATAAATTCTTACAGGTGTTAATGTGTTGTACACATTACGAAAACTAGAAAACTGATTATTGTTGTTACTCGGTTATCCTTGTAAAGGGATATTTTTAATGGCGGCTATTTTGTCACGAGTTATTATCTACAGGATCAAATGACGTATCACGGCCTTAATGTATTATTATACAATTACAAAATTCTACATTTTATTTACAAAATAAAAACTCATCATTTAAACAAATAATTATTAATACATTATATACACTGTTTAGCACAAACTTCACTAATTGCGTTTAAATAAAGAATTTTCAATAACAGCACTTAACTGTTAATAAATAGAAAAATTATTTTTCAAATCTTTAAAATAGATTAATAATATATAAAAATAACCAAAACCGATGGACGATATTAATTACATTTCCATTGTTCTACTGTTTCACTAACTTGATTGCCTATCAAAGTTTTTCTTATCCAATAATTATATCGAGTATAGTGTGGTATGTATCATGTAAGTTGTATAAAACTTTTTATTTTTTTTTTCCAATAATCAACAAGAAATTGTATTATGTATATAAATATATTATATATTATATACTAGTTGACCCCATGCATTTCGTTGACCGTTAAAAATGCCAATTCTATAATATTATTCAAACTTTGTTTAATTTGTTATTTAATATTCGGTTAAATGGTATTCAAGACTTAGACATTTTCATTGATCATTTTTACTCTCAAAAAATTTGTGCAAGCACAACTTTAAAATGCGAATTTTGTAAAATGGTTTCTTATTGCACACTAAATTTGTGGTACGTATATGTACTGTGTAAATCGAAAGCCTCGATCTATCATTGTTCAGGCTCTACGTTTATCAATTAGTTAGTTAGTCAGATTATATTATAAGTTATAACCATTAAGCTTGGCGTTGCTCGTGAAACTCTTACGATTATGCGAGCAGTATTCTTATCAGGTAGGCAATCCACCTGTGGTGTATTGTGGACCCCGCAAGATGTGTACGTAAGTTTATAGGTATTAATTTCTAACCCTTGGTTTGGTTAAGTTAGGTTAGGTTAGTTTCAGTTATATTAATTTTTTTTTTTTACTACAGTGAATAAGATATAATAATGTGCCATCTCGTGGTTTTATATAGTTGGTATAACAACCTGACTTATTTTATTTTTTGTATGTAACAATACGGCAAACTTTATACTTCTTATAACTATTTAAAAAGGTAATTAACAAATTTGATATTTCTCTTTTGGTGGCTCATCTGCACAATGAGTACTTGGGTTAGAAAAAGAAATTATAAAAATCGATCCAGTAGAACTTCAGATATAACTGTCATAAGAAATCGCCTCACGTTTTAATAATATATGAAGATAAAGATGAACTTAATTTTTAACTAAATGATTTATGTGTATTTTTGTATAGCCATTTCAATTGTCAAAATATTATGTCTATGATATATATTTCGGAGGAACTGAAATCCACCTAGTGTATTGAAAGTATTTTACATTAAAAATATTGATGGATAATTGTTATAGTGTTAACAAGCAATAGTAATTATAACTCTATTAGCTTATTTGATGTTGCATAATTACCATCAACATAACTAGAACTACCTAGAGAGATTTTAAAACGGAATTTAATTTTTTTAAGACAGTAATGTTACACACATGGGCGTATCGATGAAGGGGAATGCCCCCCACTACGTTCAAATTTAATTCTATTTCTTTATATAAAATGTACAAATTTTACATTAAAATCACTTTAGAAATTGGTATTGTACTTCGATTATGAGAGGGCTCTAGACAATTGTAATTGATATAATTTAAAAATAATAATATACCTATAAAAATACTTTAAAAAAAAAACGAGTCTTAATTCCCCCTCATGAATGAAATCCTAGCTACACCCATAGTTACACATTTATAAATATTATATTCCAAATTATACATAATAGATAGTAAACCACTTTTTTTTAACACTATTAAAGATATTTTATTATTTATTTATTTATTTATCAATTCATTCAATAAATGAACGAACGTAGTCTTCATTTTCAAAAGTACAATACTTTAAAATATTATTTTAAGATTATAAGATATAATTTTATTGAAATAGTATTGAACAGAGAAAAATAGTGTAAAAGTTTATTATAAAAGTGCATGCGCATGCAAATTTGTTACATTACATGAACAACCAAATAAAAAAGAAAGAGTCCATATTGGAGCAAGATGTGCATAGGCGAAACTTAACAAATTTATTAGGACAAGCTAAATGATAATTATAAAAAAAAATTCTAAGTTTTAAATTTTTATTTTAAATTCTATTAATTAGTAAGTCAGTATGATACTATGATATGTAGCCAGTATTAAGTCAGGCCATTGCCTGATTGTCTTGACCCGTAGTTACACTTATGCAGACATTTGCCTAATAGGGTTATTAAGCATGTAGCTAGTAGTAACTAGTAGAATGTAGAATTTAATAAAAAACTGCAATCCTAAAAGTATGCTGAGGAACCCTAAAACAAAACAATGGGATAAGAGCTGAAAAATAAAATTTTATTTTTCAAGAGACCGTTCATGAAGTTTATTCCTGCTAAATATCTATGCTAAACTAGTGTAGTCAAATTGAGTAAGTCAGACACAGGAGTATAACCATGGGGCTTACATGGAATCTGCAACAAATGACTGATAAATCGAAAAAAATCATCGCTGTACCATTTCAAGCTACAATGAGTCATCTGCAGTATAATAATACCATACAATCGCCCCTTACTCTAGTAAGTATTTGACGCACAAGTGCGAAAAAGTGCATTAATCGACAAACTAAACGGGAGGCCTGAACTAAGGGGTTTTTAAACCATTACAACAAAAATAATTCATTTGAAACTTAGATTAAGTCTACGGTTGAATTTAAATCATAGGTCCATGAGGTAATCATAAGCAACATGCATAATATGTGACTCATTGAGGCGGTAAGAAAAAACTATAGAAAAAAAAAATTCTATTAATAATCACATTCTTACACTTGCAAAGAACGAGGATCAAAAACGGTTTTTAATAAGCGATTCCACAGTTAATCATATATTTTTAATGAATAAAAAAGATGTATGCTTCGAGTTTGCAACAGACTTGATAACTTCGACTTTACGATTCCGAATCAAAACATCGTAATTTGTGTTTGAAAATTTAATTATAATTATATCACTATATTTTTTTTCTTATAATGTTTTACCTCTATATTAAATAGCAAAATTGTGTCATTATGTTTAAAAAAATCTATTTTATACTACTATCTGTTATATCATATTCTTAAGTTAGTTATATAATTTAATTCTTTGTGCACTCGAAAGTTAATAAATCAATAAATAAGCCTCATTGTCCACACCGATAAGAAAATGTATTTAGATCTTCGTTCAGTTTTAGGTAATTGTTAACTCTATATAGACGGTAGACAGTGTAATTTTCTCCGCGAAATAGAGGAGACAGCAATCGTGTAATTTGTGAAGAATATTATAAATACACAATAAAAATAATAAGAGAGAAACATGGCCTTCCTAAAAAAATATCATAGGTAACTCAAAACAATTTAGATTTAATTCCAAAAACCTTTTCTCATTGATATCTGTCCCTAATCTAGAACAGGAAGCATTATAAAAGAGACTCGCCAATAACAGTACTAATTAGTAATTAAGGATGATTACAATAGTATTATGGTTAACTGAGTCAAAAGCAATGTTAAAAAATTCATGAAGATTACATCAACCTGTGTTCGATTAAGAAAATATTCATGTGTATATTTTCAGATTGATGTGGAACGCCGTGGATGGAAAACCATGATGCTCCTCCATTAACATACTATTGATAGATGGTTGTTAAGTATTCAATACTAGTGATTCCAACATTTTAGAGGTAGGTATGTGATTAAATAGAAATAGGTCAATGGAAATACGAAACGGTATATCCTTACAGACGCCAATATTTAAACAAATCGGAGTAAAAGGAAATACACTGTGTCAATAAAATAAACAATTTTCCACACGAAGATCTGCTCTTTGATGTGCTTTTTGAAGGAAAACCAGGCCTATACACAAACGGGATGGTGGTTCATAAAAAAATTTACAATAATCAATATTTATCAATGAATGATGATAAAAAAAACTACACAACTAATAATTTTCGAGGGTGGGGGGGGGTTTGAAACTACAACCACTCCTTGTATACGTGCTTGAGGAAAACTTATGGAAAACTTAGTGTTGATTTTTAACCTTAGATATAAACACAAACATTTTTATGATTTTTCAACTACAAAATTACTTGCATAATTATATAATAAAAAATTCACAGCTAGTTGGTCCTACGTGGTCCAACACACACAATGAGTTAATATTTTTAACTCATAATTTTTATCTATAAACTTGCGTTATGAATTATTAATTTCAGTAACATAATTAATAATTTTATATTTGCGTTCTTATCTAGATATCTTGACGAAAAAAATGTATTTGTATTCATTAAAAGTTTAAAATCAATCTAATTGTCTTACTTTCATGTTTTTCTAGAAAAATAATATAACATTTAAATTTAAAAAAAAAATTATATATTTACAAATAAATACACAATTGAAAACAAATTATATATCGTACTATGTATCCTAACTCTATTAATCGTTATTATATTTAGTATGATAATTTAATACTATATTATGTACAAATACATTTATTTATTTTAATCACTAAGCCACTAAGCTTAAATCTTCCTAAATTTTCAACTTCTAAATAGGTACACGATTTCATAGAAATATTATTTATCATATCTTCAAAATAGTTTAACAATATCGAAAAAAAATTTATGAGCAGCAAACTAAAGGAAAAATTATCGTCGACAATGCAGGGCGATCTTGGATAGCGGCTGTCAAGTCAACTTTGTCTCAAAAAGGTATGCAAAATTACTACAGATAACTTATGGAAAACTTAGTGTTGACTTGTTAACCCTAGATATAAACACAAACATTTTTATGATTTATCAACTACAAGATTACTTGCATATTTATATAATAAAAAGTTCACAGCTAGTTGGTCCTACGTGGTCCAACACACACAATGAGTTAATTTTTTTAACTCATAATATTTATCTATAAAGTTGCGTTATGAATTATTAATTTCAGTAACATAATTAATAATTTTATATTTGTATTCTTATCTAGATATCTTGACGAAAAAAATGTATTTGTATTCATTAAAAGTGTAAAATCAAACTAATTGTCTTACTTTCATGTTTTCCTAGAAAAATAATATAACATTTAAATTTTAAAAAAAAATTATATATTTACAAATAAATACACAATTGAAAACAAATTATACATCGTACTATGTATCCTATCTCTATTAATCGTTATTATATTTAGTATGATAATTTAATACTATATTATGTACAAATACATTTATTTATTTTAATGACTAAGCCACTAAGCTAAAATCTACCTAAATTTTCAACTTCTAAATAGGTACACGATTTCATAGAAATATTATTTATCATATCTTCAAAATAGTTTAACAATATCGAAAAAAAATTTATGAGCAGCAAACTAAAGGAAAATTTCAGTAGTACTGCTGGCTCATAATATCTATACTCTTATAATTCAAATTGAAACTTAATTTTGATATAAAATATTTATTTAATTTTTAAAACCATTCCTATTATCATAGAATGCTAGAGGTTTTATATTTATTCTAGAGAAATTAATATCCATCGTTTGTTCTGGCGTTTACATTTAAAAATATATTGCAACCATAGATAAATACTTTGTAGTTTGTACGGAATGTATAACATCGATAATTAATGATATTAAACCTTATTTAATTACTTCCATATTGCTCTATAAAAATAGTATAATATTTTAATCCCTTTTAGAAAACCTATAGTTAGAGTAAACATTTTCACATAAATCTAGCTAGGATTTTTATCATTTGGCTTTAATTATATTGCCCATATAACATTCAAGCATCATCAACCAAATCTCTTCTCATTGAATCTTTTTAACTAGTATATTATTATGGTTATTATTTTAAACCTATACATTTTTTTCTATAAATATCCGCAGTAAAAAAATATTTACTAATATACCTATATTTGAGATATAAATTTAATATTGATGTTAAAGATTTATTTGAGTTTTTTAAAGCCCTTCTAATGATCTTACCATCTGTTTCTTCTAGAAAAAAAAAATTCAACGTTTTAATTAATTTTAAGATAATCATTACATATTTACAAATAGATATACAATAGAATACAAATTATACATCGTAAAAATACCATATCCTTATTAAACATTATTAGATTTAGATTGATATTTTTTAATAAAATAATTATTAAAATTTAATTTAGTTTTGATTAAAAACTCCTCCTTTAAAATGGCTCCAGTACTGAGCAATATCTGAGCTCTTCCTGAGATCCGAAGAGAACAAGCTCTTATTCGGGAATGGACTAAAATCAATAAGAACAAGAGCTCTTCGATACACGCGGATGTAAGATTAAATGTGGATAGACTGAGACTTAATTCTCGCAAACCACCCTGGAAAACCGCAGAGATTGTATTGCTGGATAATACTGGGGGAAATATCAAATGGCTTTAGGATTAGATGATGGACAATCCTGATGGACGAAACATTGTTACCAATCCCACTTCCAAACAACTAGGTTTCGATCTGCCTATACAAATTTGGATGATCCTAAATCGCATTGAGACCGACCATGGTAGGTGTAATCACATGATGTTCAAATGGAAATTACATACTACTCCTTCGTGTGACTTTGGGAATGATAAACAAACAATCTCCCATATAGCAACTAAAAGTCCGATCCGTTCATTCAAAGACACTTTATATTATATCCATACAGCTAACTAGGATATAGTTGATTGAGTAAGAAATCTGGACTTTAATTTATAGCCTATAGTTTCAAATATATCCCAGCTATAATAGTTACCATTCGTCGTTTTAAGCTTATTTTTTTATTATTATTTTTTTACTATAGTATACGTGTCTGTTAATATTTATATATTTAAATATTTTGCTTTACTCTGTTATACGAAATACAATATGTATTTATATTTTAAACTTATGATTTTTTTTCTATATATATCCGCAGTAAAAAATTATTTACTAGTATACCTATATTTGAGATATAAATTTAATTTTGATGTTAAAGATTTATTTGAGTTTTTTAAAGCCCTTCTAATGATCTTACCATCAGATGATTCTAGAAGAAAAATTTCAATGTTTTAATTAATTTTAAGATAAGTATGACATATTTACAAATAGATATACAATAAAATTCAAATTATAAATTTTACAAATATCATATCCTTATTAAACATTATTAGATTTAGTATGATATTTTTTAATAAAATAATATAAAAATAGTTATTTTATTATAGATTAGAACTATTTAGTTTTGTTTAACTTTTTATATCACCAAATTTCAATAACTTGGTTCATTTTATAATAGAAAAATTAATTATCAATTAGATTTACAATATATAAAGGATTGTATAATAGAAGCAAAACAAAGGAAAATGTCAGTAAAACCATTACTGGTTTATAATATCTAAGCAGTACCTACACCACATTTCTTCTCGTTGAATTTTATTCATTAGTATGTATTAATTATTTTAAACTTGGTGTCCAAAGGAAGGTAAATTGCTTCCACCTAATGTAACCCGAGCAACTTTTTTAAACGGCTAAAGATTTACCAAATCCAACTGCTGTACTGTTTCCATGACTTCATAGCAAGTATGAGCAACAACATCAATAATAATATGTACTAACAGTAAAATCAGCCTTTTTATGGCTCTTTGACCCAAGATTTTGGCCCTCGGCTAATTATCTTCCAACTGAATGTTGAAGGTTTAAGCAGAGACAAAAGTAGTTATTTAGCTCGATTAGATCAGAACTTAAAGCTGAAGTAGTTTACTACAGGAGACTCATGTCCCAGATGAAGAACAAATGCATTGCCGAAGGAACATCGATGGTTATATTACCCACTTTTGCCACCTATCACAAGCATATGGTACCGCTAGGTACCTATATATACGAAATAATATCTCTAACTCGAGTCACATGTTACCTATCTACGAGAATGGATGGGCTTGTCTCTGTTAGCTACCAACATGTGTTAACACATATTAACGCCGAAAAATATTAAAATTGTAAATATAACCGGCCCCGGAGGACAGCTTATCACACACACACACACACACACACACACACACACACACACACACACACAATAATCATCGTCACAGTTCTTGTTTTATTTATGTATGTTCTTATTTGTGTCTTGAGTGAATTATATAACGTATAGATAATCTTGTTATTTTATGCCGCCGCGACGGCTACAATGCTACGTGAATTATGAATATTATTTAACACGGCCGTCGGAAAAGTCACTTCTCGTACCGTACGTTTTCGCGGCAGTATAGTCGCATGTGCTAATTTTTATTTACTAAAAATATTATTTTTTAACATTGTAATCCATAAGAGCTAGTTAATAAATATATTTTCATAGTTGACGCGAGTCGCCAAATTTGTCAATTGTAGGCGATATTATATTATATTGTGTACGCTAATCGCACTACATTTATAATGTATTTTATAATACGTGCAGTGTTAATTTTTATATTTTATTAGTGCTGATCACTACATTTATTTATTTATTTTTTTTATTTTGCGTATTATATTATTATTGTACAGGCGCGAATCGTCACTTTTTTGTACTAGTATTGCTGTTTTATTGGCGCTAATCGCCGCATTTATTATGTATTTATAATTTTTAAATTTGTCAGAAATCGTTGTATTTATTTAATGTCTGTGTCAGTGTAATTATTATGTAGGTCAGATTAGGTAGCAACTGGCCAGCCGAGCACCGACAAAGTTGTGAGTTTTTCTTTATATATTATTATTATTTAAGTTTATATTCAATATTGAGCTAAAAGGGTATATTTTTATATATATTGTAATTTTGTGTTATTGAGCCAGAAGGGCCATAACATTACTTATGTATTATTATATTGGTTGTGCCAACCCGGCAATCTAATTTCTTTTATTTTTATTTGTTAGCCTAAAAGGGCCATAGGTTATTATTTATCATTATTTTATTATATTATATTTTTTACCAATATTGCAACGGAGTTACCATTTTTATTATTAATTATTTGTGACACAAATACACATATTTGCAACGTGCTCTGATACTTATATTAAATATAATATATAAATTACTACATACCACAACCAACAATAACCTAAACATTGGGGGTGCAACAGACATCTTATGATAGGGGTATAAAAATATTACTATAATCGGATTCGAGCAGGAGATTAAGTACAGATTTTCTTAACATATTAATATAAATCATCAACGGCGGCGGAACGGCGTAAGAATTCCGGACGCAGCGACAATAGTACATTATACCAAGTTATACTATGTGGCGGCATCGTTCAGGGTCAAAGACGGATCATCGCACGTATGCTTGTCACCCGGTATAAAATATTATAGGCACACAATTGCCATCCGATAGAATAATAGGAATATTGTTTGACGCACGACGTTGCGCGGATAACGCAGAGGCGTGGGAAGAAGCGGATGCAGGTGTTGCTGACCATCAGGGACCTGAGGGTACCGCGGAAGTCCCTGTATGATATATAAGGGGGCCCCGAATAGGCACATTTCAGACGTGATCCACCAGAGTTAGAGAGAGCACCTTCGCGTCACCCAGTTCAATAATCTTATTATTTGGACTTAGAATATTTTTCAGAGTTTAATTTATTAAATCATTTGGACTTAGAATATTTTTCAAATAAAAACACTTAGAAATATTTCGATCGTTAATATTTTTTACAACTACATCCATTCCATATTACATCTTTCAATTGCTTGAACGTGGCCCGTTACATATTGCACAAAACGCACTACATAGCTCGACAGTATTTACCCAGCAATCCCGACCGCTGCTGTTCGAGCTATTACATAACTACACACCCAGCTAGTCCTTCATATTTTAAGTCTGTTAGTGTTAGTGGTGCGTAATTAAATTTAGTGTTCGAGTGCGCGTATTACCATTTTACGCCCCGGCCCTTACATTTTGGTGACCTCGACGTGATTTTTTCTATTTATTTTTGTCGTGTTTTATTATTTATGAATTCTACAGTCGACTTCTTTTTTTGTCATTTTTCTCTAGCCATCATTCAACATTATATCAATTTTGAATTATTCTTATTATAATTATAAAAAATAATTATTATTCATCAGATATCTACACCAAACTTCTTCTCGTTAAATTGTATTAAGTACGAAATGTGTTAGTTTTTTTTAAACTTTAAAATTTTTACCAAGTATATCTGTTATAAAATATAAATAAATATTTCCTAATATAAATTTTAAATGTGAATTTAATTTTGACGTAAAATGTGTTGATAATTTTTCAAATTAAAATTTTTCTAGTTACCATATAACATTATAACGCATTACGCAATAGCCAATAGGTATACAATGTTATTCTACAGAAATAATATTTATCTTATGTTCTAGTTTTCTCTTTACTTAAAAAATGTATTTCAATTACAGTTACAGATAAAGACTTTGTATAAAATATAGAATATCAGTAATTATAATTTTATTTACTTACGTTCACCTCTCCCTAGAATAAGAATTTAACATTTTAATATTATTTCTATGACAATAATTAAATTATATTTACAGAATAGAATACCAATTATACATAGTAGCTAGTTTATCCTTCATTTTATCATTATTCGATTTAGTATGATATTTAATAATTAAGTACAATATGGAGACTGTAATTATTAAATTTTTCTATATGTATTTAATTTTTTATTGTTGAGCTTAAATCCATCCAAATTTCTTTAAAATGTAATTAGTGCTTTTTAGTCATTTAAAAATTACGTTGGCAATGGCAATCATAGATAATTACTTTGTCCTCATTAAACTATATTGATAATTGTAATTTTATTTACTTACTACAATATGGAACTAGTAAAAAAATTCAACATTTTAATTTTTTTCAAGATCATAATTTTATATTATATATCGTAGATATATAATCCCTTTTTATCGTAATTAAATGTACTATGATATTTAATAATCATATAGATAAAATACCAATAATATTATTATACTATATTTAAACATAATTTTGTTTTAATTTTATTGTTGAGCTTAAATCCACCAAATTAAATTTGTTTAAAATGTAATTAGTTCTTATATTCAAGTTTTTTTAAAAGTGTATAAAACTCAATTCTTTCTTATATTCCCATTAAATCAGTCCTTATGAATAAAAAAAAAGTAATAATAAAACGTAATTCGCTAAATACCTAATTAAATAGTTGATATGGCCAGTTAAATAACTAAAGAACAACCAAAACTAAAACTTTTTGAATTTAACACTGGTTCTTATGGGACACATATGTTTATATAATATATAAGCATGTACAATATAAATATGTATATATTTGCTACACCTGTTGAAATATCAGTGCTCGTGGCAAAATTATATTTTATATTATTCTATTTTTCTAGCGAGAATTTTATTCCAACATTTTGTTGTTGTAGATCATGGGTTCTCAACCTTTGAGCTTCACAGCCCCTTACAAACTATAGTATGAGTTCACGCCTCAGTGCCTCACCACCAAACTACTTGATGTATGCATAATATATATATATATGGATTATGGATACACTGATATTCCAAACAAATCAAACATCTTTTGAGTGTTAATCGAGTATCTCATCTGTGAATTTAACGTTTATATAAGTACCCATACTACTCAGGTATAGGTTAAATTATGTGAATAATTATGTGTAGATTAAAAATTGTTTCGCAGTCTGCATTCGTCTACAGCAATATTATTGTCGTTTAAATTTGTCCACGTTTATTTTATTCTGTTTTCCAATATGCCGAAAGTTATATAAAGTAAGGATTCTAAGTTGAAAATGTGTTTTAAAGAATTGGGCGAAAACATTTTTTCAACTGGTGGATTAATTTTATACTGTAAAATTTATGACTTCTAGGTATCAAATGAAAATATATTCCATTTACAGCAACATAATATAGGAAATTTTTAATTCACACTAATTCTTTTTTATATAAATTATTAAATGCTGTATTTTTTTTTTTGCATTTTTTCAAATTTTAAATTATTTTTTTAGCTATTGATTATATAAAAGACACAGATATTTAATTGTTGATTTCCTGCGTGAACAAATGTGTTTCATTTATATTGCATATCGTAAGTACCTACTTAGTAAACGTGTAGCAATTCAATAATGTACCTACGCCTTATTTATTTTGTAATTGTTTAATTTATGACGTGGATAGATACTGGTTAGTTCAAAAATTTATAACAACTCGTTTGAATTAGTAATTGCAATTGTTACGTGCATAACATCATTACGATATACTCAATAATCATTTATTTTTATAACCGAATATTCATATGATTACTAAGAATGTTTCAATCAGAACTAGATTTCACACGTTGTGGCTCATAGCAATGGGAGCATATTAACATGACACATTTTACCATAAATCAACCTTTCCCGTTTCGCTCAGATACTCGTTTCGGCAAAAACCATTTTAGTCGTTTAAAACTTATTTTGGCAATGGCAATCATAGATAATAACTTTGTCCTCATTAAACTATATTGATAATTGTAATTTTATTTACTTACCACATGATGAAACTAGTAAAAAAATTCAACATTTTAATTTTTTTCAAGATCATAATTTTATATTATATATCGTAGATATATAATCCCTTTTTATCGTTATTAAATGTACTATGATATTTAATAATTATATAGATAAAATAACAATAATGTTATTATACTATATTTAAACATAATTTTGTTTTAATTTTATTGTTGAGCTTAAATCCATCAAATTAAATTTGTTTAAAATTTAATTAGTTCTTATATTCAAGTTTTTTTAGAAATTCATAAAACTTAATTTTTTCTCATATTCCCATTAAATCACAAAAAAAAAAAAATCACCATAAAACGTATAATTGTTATGCTTATGCATTTACCTAACTAGTGTGTATAATGTTGTAAATGAAAAGATTATTTTTAATCTATACTTAGAATATATAAACTATTTTTACAATACATACTAACAAAATTTAGTGTAACTTATAGTTTACAACTGTGCATTTCTTAGTTTAGACCTGAGTTTTAGATTCTGAATGGGGTGATGAATGTATTGATTTTACAATGATGTATGTTTTTTTTTGTTTTGTTTTTTTTTTGGTATCTGTCTACAGCATAACTAGTCGAAAAAATGCTTCAATTTCAAACTTCGGGGGTGGTTTCCGATGGAAAAGTGAATAACTTTAGTGCATTATAGAGGTAAAAAGTAAACATTTTCCAACAATTTTCAAAAAAATCGAGAAAAACAAAAAAAAAATGACGGAAAACGGGAATTTGTACGCAAAACCAGTTTTCGATCGAATTGATTTTTTTATATGGTTTTAATTCAAAAACTAATCACTGCAAATAGTTGAAATATTCACCAAATTTTTATGTTAGTGTTATCTATATACAATTAAATTTTCAAAAATGTTTGACTTTTTTGAATTGTTTATAGACCACTGAAATTTTCGATTTTTATGCGAATTTTTTTGAAGTGTAGGTAAAATAATTTTGGATGACCAAAAAAACTTGAAAATTTTATACTAGGTTCCTTATAAGTTGTTTTTATTGTAGCTAAAAAAAAATTAAAAATCGTTAGTCACAATTTTTTTTTTATAAGCGTTTATAGTTCAAATTTTTACGAAATCTATCGAAAACGCGAAAATTTACAAGTAATTTTGAAGTTGAATAATCATAAAATGTTTTGTGTTTATAACTAAGGGTTAAAAATACAACACTAAGTTTTCCATGGGTTTTTTTTCAAGTAGCTACAGAGAAAACTCGAAGCATCATTTTAGGAAAAATTTTAAGTGCGTTTGAATTTTAAATTTTTACGAAATCGCGTAACGATAACGATTTATCCTCAAATTATTTTAAATATTTGTTATTATTTAAAAAGTATAAGTCGTAGATACTTGAAAATTTTACCAGTTATTTAGATTGGCATTTTCTTTACATGATTAAATTTTCAAAATATTTTGAGTTTTTTTTGGGCTATTTATAGACAACTGAATTTTTCAATTTTTCTGAAAATTTTTTTTTTGAAGTGTCCATAAAATTTTTTTGGCCCTATCACAATACTTAAAAATTTTATACAAAGTTCCTCATGTGTTATTCTTTTAGTGATTAAAAAATTATTAGAATACATAGAAACAATTTTTTTTTATTAGCATTTGAAGTTCAAATTTTGACAAAAATTCGTCAAAATCATGAATATTTGCAAACTATTTAAATATAATATACTATCCTAGACTGACAAATCATCTCCGTTCAGAATCGTTTTTCGTATACAACGATACCTATCATTGCATTCAAATTTAACCTACCCTAGTCCGAGGTCCACCCCACCTCCTAATGTATAGCAGAGCAGTACCCACTTACCGACTTTTTTTCACTTAAAATTACACAAAATGTGTTTAAATGTTTTTTTTTTAATAAGGACTGACTACAATTATAAATAAATACTGTGTTCAAAATATACAACATTAATAATTGAAACATAGTTTACTTACACAAATTTTTCCCTATAAAAATAATTCAAACAATTAAATTATACAATATAATATATGAACAAAGATTATACATGTCAAATAATGTGTACATTTTGGGATTGAATTATTATTATTTAAGTGTATATTTAATAACTTTTATATTATTAATTATTATGAATTTTTATAAGGTTAGGTAGTTAAATAAAATGCATATTATCTTATAAATACAAAAACAATAATGTATAGTACCCGGATGTTGTGATGAATTTTCGATTAAAATTATGCTAATGCATATTACTATAAATGTGGCATTCAATTTGAATAACATTGAAGCCATTTTCTTATGAAAATTTTTACGGACTTTTCTATTATACCTACATAGATACGTTTTTCAACGACGAATGGTGATAAATAATATATAGAAAACTTAATACTAAAGAAAATCTGATTTTTTTAAGCCTTTTAAGTTGTTCGGTTGTTTTTCTTATTTGTTTTTCTTATTTGTTTTTAAAGTGTGTACCAGCCATAAAATCTCATTGGTTACTAGTATTTTTAACAATATACAGAGTGATACCTACACTAAATATCTTTAACTCGTTTCCTTCAATGTTACGGGTTTTCTAAATCTAAATTTTTTATATTTAATACAAAACTTTACTTTCATATATACTAGATTTTTTGTACCAAATAAAAAGTTCTTTGTAGAAATACCTAAGTACTTAAAATTTCGAACTGTTTCAAATTAAAAATCTTTTACTTTCACCACCCAGTGAAAAATATTATATCCTAGGCTGATAAATTATCCTCGTACAGTATTGTTTTTCTTATACGATGATACCTATTAATTTAATCAAATTTTACACAACCATTATAGTGACCTACTATACAGCAGAACGTTCCTCACTTGATCACTGTTTTTTAAAATACAATTTGTAATGGATTTTATACAGTGTGAATGAGTAATTTTTTTTTTTTTTTATTGTCGAGTATAATCATCTATAGTGTTGTTAATATAGTTAAATTATCGATTTCTAATTAGATAGTTCATTTTATAATAAATAAACTGTTTTTCAAATGTTAAATAAGTTATTTTTAAGGTGGTATTACAACCACACAAAGCTATTATGCCATATTAGATCAATGATTGGGCCTTTGTAAAAAATGTTATTCTCTTCTGATATTGCTAAAAAAATTATTAAACATTTTAATTATTACTTAAACAATAATAACATATTCTATTCTATAATAATTTTGCGAAATTATAAGTTTTAAAATAATGGTTAAGTGAGTAGGTAACGCTCTACTGTGTAGTAGGTCACTATTATTTATGTGTTAAATATGAATCCAACAATAAGTATCATTCTATACGAAAAACGATTTTGAACTGAGATGAAAAATGTGATGAGAAAATGCCATTTAAAACAACTGGTGTGTGTTTCAAGTTTCTACAACTAATAATTTTTAACTATAACAAAAATCTAAAACAATTTGATAATAAAACGTTATTTTAAGCGGGAATTTTGGATTTCGTAAACATATTTTCAAAAAAAGGCAATGCTAATTGTACTTGCATAATTTGTTTTATTTGAATAAATAACAACAAAGTTAATCAATTATATTTAAATTTCAAAATAAATTTTAATCAGTTATTAAACAACAACTATAACACCGTCACATTGTCTAAATATTTAATCATATTGATTTTATAAAATAAATTTAATGTATGTAAAAATAAAATGTATAAGAGTTAAATAAAAAATATCGTAAAAATTTTATAATTTCATCAAATAATTGACAAGTTTGGTATTAATATGTATAACTGTGCAAGTCATTCTAAGTGTAAGTAATAAAAATAGTTAATTTAGAGGATTTTGAACTTAGGTACATTTTTGTATTTTATTAAAATTTAGTGTAATTGTTTTAATATTTATTTTGATACATTTTATCTCAAAAGGTAATTTTACTGATGTCTGTTAAGTAGCTTAATATAGGCAATTGTAATATTTTGTTGTCCACAACAATTACTTAAACATTTATACAAAAATGCAATTAAAATGTGTTGATTTAGATATCAACTTGAATACCAGCTCCGGGAATTATAATAAGACGATCTTTCATAGTTTCGATTAAAATTTTAATCAAACATTTTCCATCAAATGCTACAGGACTTCTACCACCAGTTAGTAAGCGTTTAAAACCCAAATCAGCTATTTTTTGTGCCGTTTTTATTGGATTTTGTGTAGCTCGATGGAATGTAACAGGTAATGGTTGAGCCGTTAAAATTACTGAAGCACAAGCAGCAATATCAATATCTCCAGTTGATGTAAGAGCCCCAAATACAAATCCATCAGCTCCAGCTTTTTTGAATGAAGTACAATCTTTAAGAATAACTCCAATTTCTAAATCTGAAAATTGGAAATCATAACCACATCTTGGTCTAAGCATATTAAAAATAGGAATTGAAACAATGGTTTTTAATAGTCCCAGTGATGGTCCTTCACTTAATGCACTGCATAACTCTAATCTATGAGCTCCTCCGTTAACCGCATTGATAGTAGATTCCATACTATCAACACAGACTTCCATTTTATCTAAAAAATAAAAATTGAATTAACAAAATATTTTACCTACTTAATAACTTTCAAGTTATAATATAAAAGTCATTACTATTAAATCGATTAATACTTTATAATTTAGAACATAAATCATTAAACTTAAAATTAATTAATTAAATATTTATTTACAAGAAATTTAAACATCAAAAAACCTTTAATTCATTTTAAATACATGCCAATATATATTTTGTTCTCTATGATTTAAAAATACTGGAAATGTGCTCAGTAGATCTTATTTTAAGTTATTAGCTTTAATCTTAGAGTAAGCTGAACTATTTTTAATCAACTTTAAAAATAAGGAAAGTACTTGAAGCATATATTATGACTTTTAGAAAGATATTACTAACTTTAAATTAAAACAACAACAAAAGCTAAGCGGCATCACTTAGATAGATAATATGCATTATTAAAATTTGATAATAGGTCAATTCTCTTTAACGTTAAAACTATAAGCATACAATTGATTCACAAATTTACTATATTGTATGTATAATTGTAAGTGAGTATTAACATTTTTTTAAATAAAATTTTAACCTAGTTATTTAGGTCCCTATTTTTTTAGTTTACTGTTCTACTTTTTTAAATTATATTAAAAATATTTCAGTTTGAACTCTATTTTAATAAAATATAAATTATATTTTTCTATTGAATGGTTTTTATGTAACCTTTATAAGATATATATATAAATATAATAATAAAAATAAGTATACATAGTAACCAGTTATAATTAATTAATAAAAATAACAAGTAACTAAATTAAACATTATTTATAATACATGCATTATAACAATAGATCTAAAATTAATGTGTGTACGGTGTACGTATTGAAAAATGAAACATTTTATATTATTGATAATAAAAGACAATAAAAAATTGTATATTTTAATTAAATACTTAGAAAATGAATGTATTGTGAGGTATGGTACTAGAGGTATTAATTTCTATTATTAACAGTAAATAATATAATTATCATGTACACATTAGTGATCAGCAAAAATGCTAAACAATAACAATTAGTTATTTGTCATAGGCACCATCTACAAACATACATAGTGAGTAGTATCTAAGTAATTTATTAAAAAAGAAGGTTATGTAAACATTCTTCTACGTTCTTACAAATTTAGTGAAATTCACACCACTGAATCTCACAGTACCTCATCTATGCAAATTAAATCTTTTTTAAAATGGTATTAATGATACGATAAAGCAATACAAATAGATATGACTTCCATTTCAGCAATAATAACAAAATCAGCCGGCATACACTATAGGTAAATATGTAAACTTAGTATTTGGATTGAAATACAACAGTAAATTAAAAAAATCAGAGTAAACAACTTAAATGTATGATGTGAATACTCAACAAGTAATGAATACCTATCAACTATTAAATTAACCATATTTAATTTATTAATTATGTAGCTACCTACTGGGATGTATGACGTATGTGGATGCAATAAAATGTTGTATGATATGATTAGGCCAAACAGTTATACGATTACACTGTGTAACCTCATTTAATATACTCGTCACTGTAAGCCTGTTCAATTAAGTCTAATATTTTGAGGATAAATATTTTTTTGATTCAGTAATAAACTAGGTATACAATTTTTAATAAATTTTTGAAACATAAAATGTAAATAAATTAAGACACAATGATTAATAACAATAAATAACTTACTTATAAGTGATAACCGAAAATAACAATATTGCTGTTACCGTGATTGTAACCACGGACTATGATAATATTATATCCTCACATCATATTATACAACGGTTGGAGCCATAGCTTAATATTTTGATGCACACATTACGACCAGTCGCGAGTTATGTGATCTCTACTGCGCATACGCAAACGACTTGTCGTACATTTTTCCCAATAATGATAAATATAAAAATAATATTACGTAACTGATAATTTGTTTTTAAGGCTTTAAGTTATATTTATATTATAAATATTATAACATGAATATAATAATATAATAATAATTATTATTATAGGGATAAATAGGCCGAGATAAATTTGCGACTCGTTGCTTGCACATACGCAGTAGAGGTCACATAATTCGCATGTGTGCATCATCGACATTATGTGTAATCTAAAGGCACGACTCTATCCATTGTATATCATCTAAGGATATATCTTGTTCATGATTGTAACTGTAGCGTGCCACGTTTGACCAACAGTAATGATGTGGTATTTGAGGTAGTAGTTAGAAAATAAAAGATTGACAAAATATTTCTAAGTGTTTTTATTGTGAAAATATTCCAAGTCCAAAT
Organism: Aphis glycines; assembly: GCA_009761285.1. Lineage (NCBI taxonomy): Eukaryota > Metazoa > Arthropoda > Insecta > Hemiptera > Aphididae > Aphis > Aphis glycines. The sequence continues at coordinate 299,981 of VYZN01000060.1, read as the reverse complement.
AATTATTTTAATTAAACTAGTGAAAAATATTCCAAGTCCAAAAGGCACAATTTTTGAGCTGGGTGACGTGAAGGTGCTCGTTCTAACTCTGGTAAATCACGTCTGAAATGTGCCTATTCGGGACATATATGATATATACTGAATTAGGTATAGGTTCATTAATACTGTCCAGAGACCTTCGCAATACCGACAGGTCCCTGCTGGTCAGTGCACGCGCATTCGCTCTTCCCACACTTTTGTGCCAATCATATAATGATGTGCGTCAATCGTATACCGATGACTTCCTGTAAAATCATAAGTGTGCGTGCGATGATGGTGTGACCTAATTTAAATACATTATAATGTAATGTATTATGTATAACTTTTCAAGAGTCGTTTCTCATACACCGCTTCCGGTTTTAGGCTTACCTATTCAAATATTTATATTTTGTTTATTATTTTTATTCTAACGAACCCGGTCATGATTTCTACTAAATAGTACTCACTATAAACATTTGGTCATCAAGAACTACATTCTGGTACCTATGTGTATTATATTTAATATAATATGAGACATCAGAGCGCGTAGGCACGTAGCACCTCCCCCGCGAAAAAAAAGGTTTATGTCTTAAAGATAGAAATCTTTCAAAGTCTAGTACAAAATGGTTAAGTTACAATTATTACAATATTATAGTACTTTACAATGTTCAATTATAAGTTATTGAAATAAGACATACATTACATTTATCTGTATGCTTTTACATTTAAAATATGTTCATTATATAATATAATATGTAGGTATATTATATAGTTTTTATTAAATATGCTGTTATAGTTTTTTATAATTTTATTTTGATTATTATAATAAAATATGTGGTTAGTATAACATTTTAATAACAATAATTTCTCATATGATAAATTAACTAGTATAAATAATATTTATTTATATTATTAATTAAATAATTAATATTATTGTTCTACGCGACCTGTATAATTTAATACATCTTCGTCATTTTTCATACGTACGGAATTTAATCCTATCTGTAATGTTTGTGGTGACCATCGTTGTTCAAACGCCCTACGTAATATTTTTTTTATTGTTTCCCAATCGCTAGTTTCCCTATAGCGACATACTTCTAGTGCGTTTCCAGTAATTTTGGTGTTAATACATTTTACTAATAAAGGTATACTATCTTTGTCCATTGCCTCACATGCGTAATCGCATGCCCGTATAAACGAACAAACGTCTTTTGCGTCGGCGTAAATTGGTATCATAGCAGTAACCTGCTCAATTGTAGCCTTTACACTGTCTAGATATTGTTGTTCTTTGTTTCCTTTTTACTGGTCCTAATTCTGTATGGACTATATTTGGTGTACCACGTAACCCTAGTACCCTTGGTTCTACGCTTGAACTCGAATCTTCTCTAAAAATTATATCTAATAAACTTTTCCCCTTTGTATTGTCTGGATATTTTTTCTTAATAAATTTCTGTGAAGATTCGCTAACCTCTTCTGTATTTATACTTATTTCTACTAATTTTTCTACTTTGATATTTTTATCTAACTCTACTTGAGTTCCGATTTCTCTTGTTTTATCTGTTTCCTCTTCCGAACTATTACTATCTTATACACTTTCAAAAGTTCAAAAATTGACAAAATGTTGTCAAAATCATAAACATGTGCAAGTTGTATTGTTGCTAACAATTTATAAACATTTTGTAAAAGTACCTAAGATTTAAAAATTGCATACAAGATTTTCTATAAGTTTGGATTTCAATAGTTATAAAAGAATTTAAATTTTTGAGTATTAAAACATAACCTTTTTCACGATTTTACCACCCACTGGAAAATATAATCTAGGCTAACAAATTATCTCCGTTCAGAATTGTTTTTCATATACAAATATGCAAATACAATGATACCTAACATTGGATTCAAATTTGATACATCCATTATAGTGATCTACTATACAGCAGAGCGTTACTCACTTGACCTCTCTTTTTTTCTTTAAATATACTATAATATTATGATGTGATTCAGTAAGTAAATGATGTCAGTGATAATGCACATAACGCCGCGAAATACTACACGATACCGATCACAGAATATTCTCGAGTGACGATACCTACTACAGATGTTTGAACTAAATCCTTTTTAACATTATCGGAATTTAAAAAATACTGAATTATGCTTAGATAGGTACCTATGTCAATATTATTATCATATATTTTTTAATCAGAAAAAAATAACTGAAATATTTGGAGGACGTCATAGCCGCACACAATATGGTTGTCTTATTAGTTATTATAGTGATAACTGCTATACATAGGTAATAACTTAATACCCATGTTTAAAACAAAAAATCAAAATTTTCGTCCAGAATAATCTGAGTGATCCGATCTATTAATTTTATCATAGTTTTTCATATCACAATGAGTTGACCTATTATACAATTTAAAGGTAAGAATATTATCTCTCTAGAATTACATGTATATTTATATACCCTTATTATAGGTAAAACTAGTGTAGTTTGTATATCATAATCTATAATAGACTAGTAGTAGTACGTATATAGTCCAGCTAGTATATTATAGAGTTCAATTATTTAATTATTATTATACCTATTATAGGTATATCGTATATATTTATGTATAATGTATAAACACGATCTTAACTTGAGAGAATGCCAGTATGTCACACATCCTATTTTTGGAATCCCATGCTATCAGTTTCATTTTTTTTTTAATTCCGAAATTATAATATAGAGAACGGTAACAACTTACAAACCAAAAAAAAAAATAACATTTTTAAATACGTCTTTAGTTTGAAACAAATAAAAATAGATAACTAGACGATTTCTATATTGGTGAGTAATATTTATTATAAAATAAAAATGTTTCTAAGCACTAAATATTATACTCTACATTGTGCTTAAGTTTGGAATTTTAACTATTTCTATGCCTAGCCCGAGTTAATGGCTTATCGAGCATTGTCGTTATTTTTATTTAAGATGGGTGAAATATTTGTACATTTTTTTTCTAAATTACTTATTGCCTTTTATTTGTAGACATTTGATATCAATAAAAATAATATCTAGTACTTAATTGTAAATTTGGCAAATTTTTTATTATCGAACAATTTTCAAAAGATGGGGTTACACTCTAATTCTTTTTTGCATGATACGAAATGTATATACCATAAAGAAGATAATATCTGCTTTGTTTGTTTTTATTTAAACATTTTAGTAGGTAAATTTTATTTTAAAGTATATTATTATTGTATTTTGGCGCTTTATACGTATATCAAAGGTACTGCAGGATACATCATAATAAAAATTGTTTATACGCGTTTGAAGTCAAAATGTTGACAAAATCCGTCAACACAAATTAAATTTAAACGTAGATAAATGTTTTACAAAATAACCATACAGGTAGCTAATAGTGTTAAAGATAGACGCCACTATGTCAATTACATTCACTGTATTTCGTTTACTTCAGTCCATTACAATACAATTTAATGGTGAAAACGTTTATTTCTTTCGATACTCTATTCGTAAATCCGAAATCGAAAAATTGAACACTAAATAATAGTAGGTACGTTAAACAAGATGTATACAAATAAAAAGAACTATTGATTTTCTCATCATTAAAATGGAAACATCGACAAAACTAGTGTACATTTGTATAGATTTATTTTAGATACATTAACTATATAATATAATATATGTGGATGCCAACTGTTTTTCGATTTAACGATAAATAATTATAATCGAATTTTTGCACATTGACTAAGTTCACAGTAGTGTAATGAAAATATAGATAACTTCTTTCAATATTTATATGAACCGTTCTAATAACGATGTAATAGCCAGTAGTATTTAAAAATATTGTAATTTATGTTTTATTCATGGATCATAACATAAACAAATATCTTAAGTTTGCGCATATTTATATTTTTACTTACAAATTAATAAATTTAAAAAATAAACTCTTTTTTCCTGTTATACTAATATATATATATATATTATATAAAGTGATACTTGTGAATATAATTTATACTAAAATATAGATTATAATCTAGAGCTAAAAGTGACGAACAAAAAACATAGTGTACTGTGAAATTTTTAATATAATTTTGACCATAATATACATATATAGTTAATATTTATTTTACCAACTTTTATGATAATATTAACATTTAGATAAAGACAGTTTAGGAATATCATCAGTTCACTAGATATTAATCATGATTGATTTTTAAATACAGTGAAGTCCTAGGCTTTAAAAGAAACTGAAATATCACATCATTATCTCACAAGTACTATTTTTTACTAAATTAAAAATTTGAACTCAACATACTTTTTGAAAAATAAATTAAGATGAAATTTCGAAAACTAATTAATTTTATTGTTAATAAAGACAATTATCTGATTTCAGGTTTTAGAGTTCTATCACACTTATTATTGGCTGATTTTAGGGATAAATAAATTTAGTATTCTTGAACCACCCCTCCCTAATCAATATCCTAAGGCCTTAGTAAAAAAAAAAAAAAAATCATCATGAACAAAGATGTTCAAGTATCCAAAATCCAAATACATTATAACAATTTATTATTTTATTATACAACATTCGAGTTTTCATTCATAATTTGTTTGTAAAGCACAAAATTGTTATTAATTGAAGTTTTTTTTTTTATCTAATAATATATTTTTAGTAATGATATTATATCAAGGGTTTTTTTTAAATTAAAAAAAATAAAAATAAATTAGTATAAATGTAAATTCCCTAGGTAGGTAGTCATATCAAAAGAAATTTTAATAAAACAAATAAGTATTATATTTTTTTAGTTATAAATATGAATCATTTTGTTTTAATGAATTATAAATTATACTATGTGACGTCAAGTGACTGTAAATACATTTTATTTTATTTTATATTAAGCTTATATTTTTAACTTTTATAAAATGTTTATATACTAATTTATTATAAGCATTATATGTATGTTTTTTTATGATTCCTATAACATAAGTAGGCCACTAACACAAAGTATTATTAATGATTATATATTAACATTTCTGTCAATTAAGCAAATACCTGCTGGCGTGTGTGTAATGTTTATAATTTAAACGTGAAGACAGTATACTGTCATTCATAAAACATTTTTTTTTTTTTGTTGCATGTAACCATTTTAAATATAACCAATAAGAAGGGACCAATAAGCATTTTAAAAAAAATGTACATTCTCAGCAATTTACAAATTATTCAAACTATACACCTTTTTTAAAAAAATAAACAAGGGTTTAATAATACAACGGGTTAAGCAATCGCAAAATCAATAGCAAAAAGTTTGGCATTTAAGTTTGATGATTGTGCAGATAAAAAAACGGAATATGAGCTAGAACTATGACAATTAAGTATAATTTACTTAATCCGACAAAATATTCTAAATAATATTTTAATTTTTAATCGCATAATTCATTATTTAGTCTCAGCGGTCCGCATCATTGAAATAAGTATAAAATATCACAGTTTTAAGCTTTTTTTAGGTTTGAATAAATTAAAATGTGTAGGTATGCGTCAAGCTTACAGCCATAATAAATTGGGGAGCACCACAAAATTTATTCGTTTTTGGTTTTTTGCATTGAACTTTTTTTCCCAGCTCCAACCTTAAATAGACAGAGGTCATAAATAAAATTGATAATAGGCACAACAATTGAGACCATATTTCGCAATATCAATATAGCTGTCAGCCTTACGGACACATCAGTGTACGTTTCTCATCAATGAGCAAACTGCGGTAAATTAAGTTTAATTTTGGTTTTCTCTAAGTATGTGTACTACATAATATAATAAAACTCGGTCGCGCTTCAAAATCTCCTTGGAAAAGTTGCCCATCTGTTTATAAGTTTCCGGTACAGCTCTGTGTAAAGGTCTGGAAATCCAAACATTTCCAAACTTTAAGTCAAATTAAGTTTATGTAAGGTTGTTATTTAATAACTTATTTTAATATTTAACAAGGAATTTTTATGCGTATTATTATGTACAAAATAATATATAAGACATACTTTAGAACAGTAAATAAAATAAGCTTAAGAACTCATATGGGTATACACAACTTGTTTACCTTTAGATCAATAGTTAAGCTCAGGTACTTTCGAAATTCTTCTGCAGTCCAGTTAATAATTGCAATCAACTGTTTTTAGCTATCTCATATTTTTTTATTTTTTTTTTTAATTAAATTTTAATTTAATATAAAATAAAATATTAAAAATATTATTATATAATTTTTTAAATATAATTTTATTTTTATTTAATTTTAATTTAATTTAATTTAATTAAATTACATAAGAAATAGGTATGAACAAATAAGAACAAATAAATGGAAATATTAAAAATAAAAATATGTTCAAGAAAGTTAATATAACAGCGTAAGCAATTGCAGAAATAATAATTTTCGCGTCAATAATAAAGCGATTTTTTGTTTGACAAATTATTAAACGACAGAAACGAAAAAATAATGTATACTTGGAATCTAAAAAATACAGATATATACAATCAATTTTCCATTGTACACGTGTTACTTGTGTGATTTATACTTACATGTGTAATTTCAGTTGATAATTTTTAGTAAAAAAACTCGTGAAATGTTGTACATTGTTACAAGTATTGTACAGTTGGTTAGCACAGATGGAACTTTTAAAGTACGCCTAAATATTTTTTATAATTTAAAAATTATACATAATTTAATTAAGCGAGAGAATACACGATTTTTGTTTCTCTTAAACCCTTTAATAACGTCAAAAGCAGAAGAACTTAACTATTCTTAACTACTATTTTTAAACTTTTAGTTGTATTCTGCAATGAAAATAATAAAAAAATTGATGAAAATTCAGGTTTAGAAATTGTAACTGACTTTTAAATGGGCGCGATTAATGCATCAAATAATTTTTTTTCATTCATAATACATAATTCAATAATTCTGCGTGTTTTTCATTTTTAATTTGTGTTATGGTACTTTTTCATGGTAATCGAATGATACAGAAATTAATTAATTGACAAAGAAAATATATACGTTCCTTTGCATTTTCAGCAACTAATATGACGTGTATGGCTGTATCAAATTATTTTTTTTTTCGTAATTTTATTTACTACTATAAGATTCTGAACTGAGTGACCATAATGTATTTATTTTAAAATGATGTGTTTTTTGTGTATTTATACATGGTATAAGTAATTGATAAAATGCTTTTCAAATTTGAGGGAGATTTTTGATAGAAAATGTGATTTAGTTTGTACTTTGATGAGATAACAATTTTACCAGCTAGCATTTTTCAATATAATCAAGTAAAATAAACAAAAAATTAAGGTAAAACGGGAATTTTTTGTTGTAATTCAAGATTCAAGATAATTTTAAATTTTCACTGAATAATATTATGATCATTTTCGATTCATGATGAAATGTTTAAAATATGTAGACTCTTTTCAAACTATTTATAGATATGAGAAAATTTTATTTTTTTTAAATTGTCTTCTATAAATGTCAATTATAAATTATTTGCCGTTTCAAAATTCTTGAACATTTTTAATATAGGTATTTTGTAATACAAAATGTACAGAATCTTTATTTGTTATAGCTAAGATATGGACATTTAATACAATGTTACTCATATTAAGTAGTTCAAACTGAGACTAAAAAATTATAAAAAAATTTACAAACACAATTATTTTTTGTATATTTACAATTTAAATTTGGATAAAGTTACTTATTTTAACGACGAATAACGATGTTAATTATTTTGTTATACCTAATTCAAAAACATTATTTGGGGTGACATTAAACTTTTATGTACCTAGTTCCTATCTATATATTATACATTTACTAATCATAAAGATATTTTAAAAATATGTGGATTAATTTAAGATATTATCTATTTATACGATGATCCTATATTAATACTATTTTACGATATTCACAGTAAAGTATAATATAGCTTAAATATATATCATTATATTATTATTATGATTAAATAATAATAATGTGAAAAAAAGCAATGTTTTTAGAAAAAATTAAAAGATAGGCCAACGTAATACTATACAAAGTATACAAGTAAAATAAATGACTGTATAATACCAATAAATATATCTTAAAAAAATATACTTACCTATATCAAAAAACATAGAAAATCGTGAAATACATTAAGTACGAATAATAGGTACCTAAACGAGTAATATGGTAACGGACTGTCTCCGGTTAGAATCGTTTTTTTATACAATGATGTATTGTTGAATTTAAATTTAACGCACCAATTATAGAGACATAGAGTATTCTATATGACTTATGACATCTAATGTACAGTAGAACCGGTACCTACATTTAAATATTTTTAAAAAAAATTGTAGATTTTATATTATGAATGGGATAGTATTACATAAAGTTAAAATTTTTAAAAGATATTGTTTATAACTTAATAAAAATTTTTCTGAAATTTACGTACAAGAGTCATAATTTTTACAAATGTATAAGAACACGCAGCAGTAAAATGTTGTTTTGTAAGTAGATACCTATGCAATTAATTTATATAAAATACAATATACATACATTTATAATAATACATTTTAATTCTAACCTATTGCTTATGATAATAAAAACAGTTTTAATATTTTATTTTTATTTATAGGTGGGTTTATTTTATTATTTTTTATTTATATAAAAGTAAAAAAAAATGATAAAATATTTATTTGAACATTAAACAGATAATTTTTGGAATATTACACGACTTTCAAACATAATATTCGGACAGGTAACCTACACCTATATAATACGCCTATGTACCTAGCTTAAAATTATTTTTTGATACTTAAAATTTTAAATAAAATAGTTATATTATTATACAATATAAAATATTCAAAATAGCGTTAAGTTTCGTTTATCTAAAAGTCAATGTTTCTTTAAATAAAATAAACTATTTATTTGAGTGCAAACCATTATTTTTATTTAAATAACAAATATTTAATGTTATCAATATTCAAACCCCGAACGAGATGCACACCGAAAAAATGAATATAAACTTATAAAGCCATATAGGTATTAGGTACACTTAACTTTATTCTTTTAATTGAAAGAAAAACTTATTATACGAAATCCATACAAGTTATTTAGGAACTTTTCTAATAATACTTCAAATTTTGTAGTGTTGACGGATTTTGTCAACATTTTGACTTCAAACGCGTATAAACAATTTTTATTATGATGTATCCTGCAGTACCTTTGATATACGTATAAAGCGCCAAAATACAATAATAATATACTTTAAAATAAAATTTACCTACTAAAATGTTTAAATAAAAACAAACAAAGCAGATATTATCTTCTTTATGGTATATACATTTCGTATCATGCAAAAAAGAATTAGAGTGTAACCCCATCTTTTGAAAATTGTTCGATAATAAAAAATTTGCCAAATTTACAATTAAGTACTAGATATTATTTTTATTGATATCAAATGTCTACAAATAAAAGGCAATAAGTAATTTAGAAAAAAAATGTACAAATATTTCACCCATCTTAAATAAAAATAACGACAATGCTCGATAAGCCATTAACTCGGGCTAGGCATAGAAATAGTTAAAATTCCAAACTTAAGCACAATGTAGAGTATAATATTTAGTGCTTAGAAACATTTTTATTTTATAATAAATATTACTCACCAATATAGAAATCGTCTAGTTATCTATTTTTATTTGTTTCAAACTAAAGACGTATTTAAAAATGTTATTTTTTTTTTTGGTTTGTAAGTTGTTACCGTTCTCTATATTATAATTTCGGAATTAAAAAAAAAATGAAACTGATAGCATGGGATTCCAAAAATAGGATGTGTGACATACTGGCATTCTCTCAAGTTAAGATCGTGTTTATACATTATACATAAATATATACGATATACCTATAATAGGTATAATAATAATTAAATAATTGAACTCTATAATATACTAGCTGGACTATATACGTACTACTACTAGTCTATTATAGATTATGATATACAAACTACACTAGTTTTACCTATAATAAGGGTATATAAATATATATGTAATTCTAGAGAGATAATATTCTTACCTTTAAATTGTATAATAGGTCAACTCATTGTGATATGAAAAACTATGATAAAATTAATAGATCGGATCACTCAGATTATTCTGGACGAAAATTTTGATTTTTTGTTTTAAACATGGGTATTAAGTTATTACCTATGTATAGCAGTTATCACTATAATAACTAATAAGACAACCATATTGTGTGCGGCTATGACGTCCTCCAAATATTTCAGTTATTTTTTTCTGATTAAAAAATATATGATAATAATATTGACATAGGTACCTATCTAAGCATAATTCAGTATTTTTTAAATTCCGATAATGTTAAAAAGGATTTAGTTCAAACATCATTAGTAGGTATCGTCACTCGAGAATATTCTGTGATCGGTATCGTGTAGTATTTCGCGGCGTTATGTGCATTATCACTGACATCATTTACTTACTGAATCACATCATAATATTATAGTATATTTAAAGAAAAAAAGAGAGGTCAAGTGAGTAACGCTCTGCTGTATAGTAGATCACTATAATGGATGTATCAAATTTGAATCCAATGTTAGGTATCATTGTATTTGCATATTTGTATATGAAAAACAATTCTGAACGGAGATAATTTGTTAGCCTAGATTATATTTTCCAGTGGGTGGTAAAATCGTGAAAAAGGTTATGTTTTAATACTCAAAAATTTAAATTCTTTTATAACTATTGAAATCCAAACTTATAGAAAATCTTGTATGCAATTTTTAAATCTTAGGTACTTTTACAAAATGTTTATAAATTGTTAGCAACAATACAACTTGCACATGTTTATGATTTTGACAACATTTTGTCAATTTTTGAACTTTTGAAAGTGTATAAGATAGTAATAGTTCGGAAGAGGAAACAGATAAAACAAGAGAAATCGGAACTCAAGTAGAGTTAGATAAAAATATCAAAGTAGAAAAATTAGTAGAAATAAGTATAAATACAGAAGAGGTTAGCGAATCTTCACAGAAATTTATTAAGAAAAAATATCCAGACAATACAAAGGGGAAAAGTTTATTAGATATAATTTTTAGAGAAGATTCGAGTTCAAGCGTAGAACCAAGGGTACTAGGGTTACGTGGTACACCAAATATAGTCCATACAGAATTAGGACCAGTAAAAAGGAAACAAAGAACAACAATATCTAGACAGTGTAAAGGCTACAATTGAGCAGGTTACTGCTATGATACCAATTTACGCCGACGCAAAAGACGTTTGTTCGTTTATACGGGCATGCGATTACGCATGTGAGGCAATGGACAAAGATAGTATACCTTTATTAGTAAAATGTATTAACACCAAAATTACTGGAAACGCACTAGAAGTATGTCGCTATAGGGAAACTAGCGATTGGGAAACAATAAAAAAAATATTACGTAGGGCGTTTGAACAACGATGGTCACCACAAACATTACAGATAGGATTAAATTCCGTACGTATGAAAAATGACGAAGATGTATTAAATTATACAGGTCGCGTAGAACAATAATATTAATTATTTAATTAATAATATAAATAAATATTATTTATACTAGTTAATTTATCATATGAGAAATTATTGTTATTAAAATGTTATACTAACCACATATTTTATTATAATAATCAAAATAAAATTATAAAAAACTATAACAGCATATTTAATAAAAACTATATAATATACCTACATATTATATTATATAATGAACATATTTTAAATGTAAAAGCATACAGATAAATGTAATGTATGTCTTATTTCAATAACTTATAATTGAACATTGTAAAGTACTATAATATTGTAATAATTGTAACTTAACCATTTTGTACTAGACTTTGAAAGATTTCTATCTTTAAGACATAAACCTTTTTTTTCGCGGGGGAGCTGCTACGTGCCTACGCGCTCTGATGTCTCATATTATATTAAATATAATACACATAGGTACCAAAATGTAGTTCTTGATGACCAAATGTTTATAGTGAGTACTATTTAGTAGAAATCATGACCGGGTTCGTTAGAATAAAAATAATAAACAAAATATAAATATTTGAATAGGTAAGCCTAAAACCGGAAGCGGTGTATGAGAAACGACTCTTGAAAAGTTATACATAATACATTACATTATAATGTATTTAAATTAGGTCACACCATCATCGCACGCACACTTATGATTTGGCAGGAAGTCATCGGTATACGATTGACGCACATCATTATATGATTGGCACAAAAGTGTGGGAAGAGCGAATGCGCGTGCACTGACCAGCAGGGACCTGTCGGTATTGCGAGGGTCTCTGGACAGTATTAATGAACCTATACCTAATTCAGTATATATCATATATGTCCCGAATAGGCACATTTCAGACGTGATTTACCAGAGTTAGAACGAGCACCTTCACGTCACCCAGCTCAAAAATTGTGCCTTTTGGACTTGGAATATTTTTCACTAGTTTAATTAAAATAATTATTTGGACTTGGAATATTTTCACAATAAAAACACTTAGAAATATTTTGTCAATCTTTTATTTTCTAACTACTACCTCAAATACCACATCATTACTGTTGGTCAAACGTGGCACGCTACAGTTACAATCATGAACAAGATATATCCTTAGATGATATACAATGGATAGAGTCGTGCCATTTAGATTACACATAATGTCGATGATGCACACATGCGAATTATGTGACCTCTACTGCGTATGTGCAAGCAACGAGTCGCAAATTTATCTCGGCCTATTTATTCCTATAATAATAATTATTATTATATTATTATATTCATGTTATAATATTTATAATATAAATATAACTTAAAGCCTTAAAAACAAATTATCAGTTACGTAATATTATTTTTATATTTATCATTATTGGGAAAAATGTACGACAAGTCGTTTGCGTATGCGCAGTAGAGATCACATAACTCGCGACTGGTCGTAATGTGTGCATCAAAATATTAAGCTATGGCTCCAACCGTTGTATAATATGATGTGAGGATATAATATTATCATAGTCCGTGGTTACAATCACGGTAACAGCAATATTGTTATTTTCGGTTATCACTTATCAGTAAGTTATTTATTGTTATTAATCATTGTGTCTTAATTTATTTACATTATATGTTTCAAAAATTTATTAAAAATTGTATACCTAGTTTATTACTGAATCAAAAAAATATTTATCCTCAAAATATTAGACTTAATTGAACAGGCTTACAGTGACGAGTATATTAAATGAGGTTACACAGTGTAATCGTATAACTGTTTGGCCTAATCATATCATACAACATTTTATTGCATCCACATACGTCATACATCCCAGTAGGTAGCTACATAATTAATAAATTAAATATGGTTAATTTAATAGTTGATAGGTATTCATTACTTGTTGAGTATTCACATCATACATTTAAGTTGTTTACTCTGATTTTTTTAATTTACTGTTGTATTTCAATCCAAATACTAAGTTTACATATTTACCTATAGTGTATGCCGGCTGATTTTGTTATTATTGCTGAAATGGAAGTCATATCTATTTGTATTGCTTTATCGTATCATTAATACCATTTAAAAAAAGATTTAATTTGCATAGATGAGGTACTGTGAGATTCAGTGGTGTGAATTTCACTAAATTTGTAATGACGTAGAAGAATGTTTACATAACCTTCTTTTTTAATAAATTACTTAGATACTACTCACTATGTATGTTTGTAGATGGTGCCTATGACAAATAACTAATTGTTATTGTTTAGCATTTTTGCTGATCACTAATGTGTACATGATAATTATATTATTTACTGTTAATAATAGAAATTAATACCTCTAGTACCATACCTCACAATACATTCATTTTCTAAGTATTTAATTAAAATATACAATTTTTTACTAGATATCTACTCTCTCTTTTTCGTAAGTGATAATCACAAATACTTTTATAGATAATAATAAAACGTTGATGGTTACTTTAATTTATTATAAATTAATATCAAGGAGATATTTTAATTAACTTGGAATTATCATATTGTGAAAATCGTAGTTATAATATTTTCGAAGAATTCGATTTACTATTTAAACGAATCTATTATTATTTATTATGAAAAATACTGTGAGTGCTTTTAAAATTATTTCCACTCACTGTGATTTCTATATTATTAAATGTGATCTCCGATAGGACCTTGAGTGAAATGTCAGCAATATTCCTGTAGATGAGTGAGGTGTAACCTTCACGCTTTTGCATTTTATATTTATTATTTTTAAACAAAAATTAGCCGTATTTTTTGGTATCAATTAAGAGCTATAAGAGTTGTTTTTACTTGTAGCTGCCAGACGGTCGTGGCAATATTCATAAATAATATAACTCCACATAAACCTTTATTTTAAAACTATATTTTTCTTCTTTATTGTTTTCTCAAAACGCATTTTTTTGCAGTACAAAAACAGTCTAAGAACTTATTATTGTATTCTTTGAAATCGAACCATGAAACAAATATATATATGTAGTTTTTATTTTAAATTACTTTGTACATTTGGACTTACTTTAATAGCTTTTAGTGCAAAATGAAAATAACATTAAAAACAGTTATTTTTATACACCTAGAATATAATATATTATAGCATGTTATCATATACATACATCACAGTTAAGTAACTGGTTTTTTTTAGGTAGTTAGTTATTTTTATTTTTTATTTTACCTTTTGAAAAAGTTATAAGTATTGTTTTATAAATGTGACATTTTTGTTTAGAAATAATATAACATATACAAACTATTAAAAAAATATAACAAAATATACAACACTAACAAACTATTTCTCTGATTTTCCTACTAATTATTTTATAGTTATTCAGCTACTGGTTTGAGAAAAAAAAATTAAGGATGTCATTAGGTACGAATCGAATATAACAGTTAACAGTGCAATATAAGTAAAAATATAATATATATATATATATATATATAGAAACAACTTAATTATGCAAATTATGTTTATTCGATAACAAAATTACGAACGCGCGGCGTTTAGAATAGGCAATTTAGGTACATCAATATCTCTCGTATCGCATAAGCATCATGCGCTTATTATAATATCTTATTTAATAATAAAATAATTACAAATGTACTTTAGTCACATGCCTTTATCTAACTTTTGAGAGTGAAATTATTCAATCCAATTACTAATTATTTCGTCTAAGTCTTAGTGTGTGATAAATTTTATTCTTGATAAAATATGTTAACGCATTATTAACATTAAAAAAAAAACTAAGCTGCATCATAAAATATATTCTGAAAAAGGTACAAACATATTATATCGTAATGTTGAAATAGACTATATATTTTATAGTTGTGAACACTAGTCAACTAATTTTTATTCATTTTATAAACTAATACTGTAATAAATTATGTAAGTTAGTAAATTTATTTTGAAGTCTAAGCTCAGGTTTATATGTAAACGCATTACGTCTTCATTTTAAATTATAGGCCTGAGCTTTGAATTTGTATTAATTATTTTTCAAAAGTTTTTAATCAGAAAAAAATATCTTATAAAATCTTTAATTAAACTAATGAAACATTAATTATTTAATTATATTACCTCAAATAAATGCAGTATCTAGTAGGGTGGGCCACTCGTTTATTTTAGCATCGTGTCATCTAATCTATCTTGAAATAAATATATATAATATATTATATATAAATACATATAAACCACCTGTACACAAAATAAATGCAAAACAATATTTTTAAATAAAAAACAAAGTTATAGTAAACAATTGACATGGAAAGATTGTCAAAGCAACGGACATACAATATTGTCAGCTATAAAGATGAAACACGTCGTATTACACAATGTAATAAAATTATGATCCCATACAAACATCACCCTTCGTGATCTCTAAAATATTTTAATTTATACAAATTATTTAACAATATTTTCACATTTATATTATTTCTTATGACTAAGTCAAAATAAAAACGATCTTTTCGGGTTTTATTTTTGAAACGTGATCACCATAGTTCATCGTTTCTCAACATTTTGAGAATTGCGATTCCCGGATCTCGAGAGTAAATCAAAAATAAAATCGATTACTCCATGAGATTCCCTTTCAGTAAACAATAATTTGATTACGATTATCAATTTTATCAGTTACTTCATTATTATTTATCACTTGTTGCAAAAAGATAACATTTCGAATTTATATATTTTACAATTAATAATATAATTTGTATGCGAACGTGTAATTTTTGGGACACCTTATATTACAAGTAAAATATTGCATTTTGACGTGAGTGTCGGTAGAATACACAAACTATCACGATATTATATGTGATATACTGCAATGGTTTAAGTGAAATACACTCGAATGTAAGAGTGTGATCATGTTGGTCGACCGGTCACGTCGTTACGTCCCGTTAATATACCTAATATTATACTGCTTCTAATATATTGCTAAAAGTCATGACTTATAAAACGATATTATTACAATCTTTACAGTGTCCAAAATAAAAAAGCCGGATGCACGTCATAATAGATTATTAAATTATTTCATAAACGTACTCAATAGTGCTTTTGCTAGTAATCACATCTCCGTACAAAGGTACATTATTTATTTTAATAAATTATTTTATAAACAGACACACACACACATCGTAATATATCAATGAATAATTTGATTTTGCTGCTACCCAACTTAATTAAAATACATTTAAAATTGCAATTCTGTTAATTATTAAGTCAGATTTTTCGTAACAGTATTAACATTTTTCAAACGAAATAAATAAAATAAAATCGATAATAACTACTACTAATTATTCTACGTGTTTATTGACATATTTGCCCAGATTTATAAAAAATAAAAATATACCACTTTTGAACAAATTTAACATATATGTATACGTTCGCAAATATGTTTTATTCTTACAAAATTATATTTATTTGATCATTTAGCTTATGTTTTTAGTTATTTATTTATTTTCTAATCGATTTTAATTTAACTTTGATAACTTTAATAAAGTTTAATTTAAATGTATATCATTGCAATATGTTTTGATAATATAATTACATATTTATATTGTTAACATGTTATACATAATATTAATAAAAATAAAACGAACGAACTTAATAATATTATTATTTTAAAAATACAGTTGAGTTTAATGGTTTTATTAAAACTCATAAGACATTTAGCAATAAGCTATTGTATAATGTTTAATGAACAACTTAGGTCTTAAGTTAGTACTCAGGTAATAACTTTTATTATTTATACATTAGGGATATAACAAGTAACATAATTTTCCCAAATCCTACATTACAATCTCATAATAATTGTATAACCATATGCATTTTACGTGATAGGTATGACTGGTGTCTAGACATTTATATGTGTATAAGTTATATTCGGACTAGCACGGACATATTAATTAGTTACTTATGTTGTGAGTTGTCTGAAACGGACCTATGTCAACACTACTTCATAGACATGTGCAAAAGTACAATAATTTATTGTGGGCAAAATAATTTTAATATTAAAAATTTTAAAATGTATTATAACATTGATGGTGATTTAAAACCACATTTCTAGAAAAAATATTTTGAGCAATAGTTTGTCCTGTTTTAGTAAAAAGAAAATACTAGATGAGTTGCATTCCCTCTGTATCACTATCCCACATTTCTAGAACTGTGTCATAAGATATTTTTATCAAAAATAAATTTAATTTTGTTATGTATTTAATGATAGTATATAATGTTTTATAAAATATTTTTAAAAGGTTAAAATTATATATTTGAAAATCATTTCCTTTATATAACAGAATATGCGTTCACAAAAAAAGTCGAAAATACTTAATCACGATAGTGTAAGCCAATTGTATATTACTCACTTTACTCACAGAATAATTATCGTTCTATCATTATAAATTATAATTAAAAATTAAAATAATCAAACTAACACTTTATTATTACTAGAGCAAGGACTTTCATGCATTCGCATAGTTTTCTGGTTAACTTTTTTGTATGCAGAGTAAGTACACAATACATTTCACAAAGTTTGTGATCATAAGCTCAAAGTTTTTAGTGCATGTTTTTGCATATTTTGATATTTTTGGGCTTAAGGAAATATTTTTTGATTATAAGAGCATATTTTGAAGGTTTTTCGAAAATCGTGTACTTCGGTGAATATCATTCATGATCAAAAACACAAATTATTGTATTTCACTGTTACAATATAATTTCTCATAAAGACAATAGAGACTCTTTTTATCTTAATTGCGAATCTGTAGATTAGATTACAATAAAGTGATATCAAATTTAATAAAAACTTATAGAATCATAAAGAGATAATATAAAATTATTAAAATTAAATATTTTAAGAAAAATATAATTTTTAGAGCTCTAAATTTTAGTGTATTATTTTTTTTTTTTTTGAGGGCTTATTTAACTGCATGTTTTTAAATGCATATTTGATGATTTTTAAGTGCATTAAAGTCCTTGCTCTAATTATTACCAATAAGAATCAGTCTATAGGTGGTTCTTTAAAACGACTATAACGAAAATTAATATATAATTTTGAATTATACTTTAATTCGGTATAAAAGCATTACTTTAAAATTCACATTAAAATCATTTTATTTGAAAATAATTCAATACAATATGTATTATATATATACTTTCAGTAGGTATCTAATACTTATGGTATTAATTATTGTCATTATATGACTATCATTAACCCTATCATTTTTAATTAAAAATATATTGTTGGATTTATGATGAAAAATTAAATTCAATACATTTTTCAAACGAAAATAAACAGTCACATTGTTTGACAAATTGTTTTTAAGCGTAGACCTGTTGCGTTTTCATTGAGTTCCTTTAATCTCTTATTTGGAGAATTTAGTTACTCAGTTTAATATCAGTATAATATAACGTAAACAAATTGAAACGTAAACAATTATTTATATATTGTATTATTAACGTGGTTAAACTTTTTGAATAATAATTAAAAGAGATAAAAAAAAACATTTTTTTTGTTGATTTATTTGGTTGATTCATATGATTTTTTAAACACTTAAACTTGTTTATTTATAACATTACAAAGTTTAGAGAATGTAATAGGATTATATTTAGAAATCAAATATTTGTTTTAATGTTATAGATGGACCTGATGAAAATCAGCGTCGTATTGTACATCTCATTCATATTAATACTCAATAAGTATACGGATTGTACTACTCATCCTAGAGTCAAAATGTATGGTCCCAAAGTAACAGTCATAGATCGTCGAAAACCTGAGACGAAAATTGGACAAGAAGGAATTGATGAGGTAAAAATTATTTCTCAGCCCAAAGACTTTTTGGACGAACCCAGCTGCCTAGAATTACGTTTAATGTGGCGTACATATCAGCGGCAAAATCAATTTTCACAGTCATCCAACAATTTACCGCTGGCTTTCGATCCGTTTGCATTTAATACGTGGGAAGATTACATCAACCCAAGATATATTAACAGACAAAAATCAATGATGTTTGAAAGAACCATACCAGACAGGTAATATATTAATAAAATAATAGACACCGTATTATTCAAATTATGTCCAACAGTGTGCAGTGAGTATAATATTTTAAGTATCAAAATAATTAAAAAAAATTTGAATACCAATTTATCAAAATATTACTTATACAAAATATAGTTGTTATTTATTAAAAACTGACATTTAATTAAGAACAGAAAAAAAATGGTTCTCATTTAATGATCGCGTTGAATTATTAGTAGATCATTTAGTGTAAGGTTCATTAAACTAATTTTGAATTTTGATTTGTTATACTCTAGTATTTTATGATTTTTTTATTTAAAAAAATGTGGAGAGTTTCACCCTGCGTTCACTACATTTTAATCTTTTTATTTTTAAAAACCGTAATCTTTCTATTTTATTTAACTAATATTTAGTACTAAAACTATAATTAATCATTCTTAAACACATTTATATATTCATATCTTTAAAAATATTAAATTACGGTTTTATTAGTTTTAATCGATATTAAAAATATATTAAAATAATCTTCCTTACAATTATGGTACTTCATGTGCTTAAATTTTTTGTCGATCATCGATTTGTTAAGTATTATTCATAAATAATCTTTTCTGCGCACAGAAGTTTTACCATGGTATAACTGATTCTTCTCTCTTTTACAACGCATTGATTATAGAGTTCCGAAACATAGCTTTTTTCTTCCTTTCTTCATATCTTCGTATAGGTTATTTAAGGTATAAAACAAAAAAAACACTATATCCACTCGCTGGAAATCTGAGATATACAAATAATATGAACACTTTCTTTTAATTTTAACTACGTATGTAAATATATGTATTATTATAGTAGGTAACTAATACATTTTTTTCATAATCTTTGTTTAGTTAGCTTAAGCTAATATCCATCTTATAAATATTGAATAAATAAACAAATTTTTGTTTAATTGATTTCAATGATTTCCTACAATATTCTTTTTATTTACTAACGATACAAATATATCGAACATAAAAGAATATATTATCAAGACACAGTTAGTATAAAAAATTATATTAATAATTTTGAGAAACTGTTCACTAATAACTGTCTAAAACTAATTATTGATAAAAATATATATGGATGCTTCGCTTTAATGATAAATATATAAAAAAAAAAGATTAATTTTAATTATTTGATCTCTCTGGATTGAATCTTGATCTAGTATCTATTTTAAAGATCTCAGTGCAATTCAATTGACTCATATTAAATTTCTTCAATAATACTGAAAGAAAAAAAATAAATGCTCAACTTTAGAGTTATTAAAAGAACAAGTCGTTTATTCAACGATCAAACATATTTTAAAACGTTCAACTTCTCTCACGGTTGCTCGAATATTGCCTTTTTATTTGTATTAATATAAGAAAGATGAAGTCTTCGAATACGTAAAAATATATCTTGTTTGCATTTTATCTGATTTAAATTTAACATTCTCAGACCCATAATTCATATAAATCGTACCAAACAGCACTTAATTTTCTTAATTTATTTCTGATTAATGCCAATCGTTCGTTTTTAGTCTCTCACTTTTTACATCATTGAATATTAAGTATTGATTATCCTGAAATCCTTTCTTTTACTCGCTTCAAAATATATTTTCTCGATAACAAAACATATTAATCGTCAAACTTTTCCCAATAAAATTTACCGAATTACGTTTAAACTGTTATGCCAATCTTTTATTGATTAGGGATAATATATTTTGATTTGGACTATTTTTAGTACTTTTACCTATAGTCTTTAAAAATATGTTTCAATATTTGAAATTAATTTTATACAGTATTTTTTATTGCAATATCTTAGTTTTGTAAATATCCCATTATTTTATAGTTCTATTGCATTTATTTGTATCAATATTTATTTAGTCCTTTGATTTTCAAACGATCATAGTCTTCAAAATAATCTTATATTTCTTAGTCGTAAAAAAATAATTAATACTTAATATTATAGCTGATTAAAACCATGTAAATAATTTTATTACAATCAAAATATGAAAAAGTTTGATAGTCAAAATGCGATGATAGAAAATAATATAACATTGTATAAAATTGTCAATCGTCGAAGGTTGTGATTTTACTAAATTCGCATACCGATCAATTTCATTCTAAATAAATTAAAAATATGTATGTTTGATATAATAGGTACATACTATAATAGTATGATGATTAAGTGGTCTATAATCCAGTCATTACTTGACAGTGTTGAACAGTATATACCAATATATAAGAATATGGATTGTGTTAATTTTTTGTACATAGTTGGTACTTTGACATTAGATATTTGTCTAGTATTATGTCCATGTTCAGTTTTAAAAGTAAAGTTATTTTTAATTATATAAATTACCGACGCTTTATAAAATAATTTCTTTTTTGGTAGTACATTCATTATAAGTTACCAATTAGTAATCATTGAAAAAAACTAATAAGACTTACAGTATCTTTATGTTCAGTTCGAATTGAAGTAAAAAAGAAGGTACTCAGAAATAAATCATTGTTTGACAATTAAAATAAGGCATCGTATACGAAAATTGGTTATTAAAAAGAATGGTCATAATATAAGAAAAAAATTGTTTAAAATAATTAAAAGATAAAATTAAAATATCTATAATGCTATCTAGATAAAAACATTTTTATCTTTACTTTATCTAGATAAAAGTAAAAATTGTCACCTGAATCTGTATTTAGATAATTTTTAACGAAATTATTTTATTTCATCTAAAAATTACTTTTGTTTACTGGGCTCAAAACTATTACTTGACTTCTGTTCTAAATACGAATTTTTATTTTGGATTGAAATTCATATACCTGATATTACCTAACTCCCTTTTTTATGTTTTATTATTACATATCTTTTAAAAGCTTTTTTATTTGGCATACTATACAAATATAATAAAAGCAATATGATATTATATCATATAAAGTTTATTTTACGTATTAAATTCTTTCAAAAACTATCTATTATTTTATAAAGTTTATCTATTTATTGTATTTATAATAAACATTGTATTATGTATATTGTATAATATATATATTGTGAACATGTATGTAATTATACACTTATTATTTATTTGTTCCTTTCAAACCAAAAATATACTTTTTAATAAATAAAATACTTAATTTTTTTTTAAATTTGCCTATATAATATCATGCACATTTCATAGATTTTTAGTTTATTAAATACATTATATCGTCTCATAACAGCTATTTAAATATTCGTTTTAATTTATTATAAATTTACAGATTTCATATTTACAGACAACTCAGACCGTTTGAAAAAATCGCTAGGCTGACTACTACAACGAGGGCTATCATGGACGATCAATTGACGAGAAAAGCAAATTTATTTCGTTTAGGTTATCATCCCTTAACTAAAATCCCCGTAATTTCCATGCGCCTAACGGCCAAAGACAGATTTCAAGAGTTAAAAGAATTGATGCGCCATGAGAAATCCAATAATTACCAAACGGGAGACAGCGAAGACGAACAGTTTTCCGTCGTACCGATCACCTCGGCGGCGGTTACTTCCAATGGCACTGCAGGTAAAAAACGACCAGGCTACGAGACGTTGATGTCTCGACCCAGGCACTTTTCACAAGGGCATTATATGAACGTGAAACCAAACGGCCAAGAGATCGACGATACTGTGACAATTACACCCCAGGCAATTATATTTATATTTTATTTTTTATATTGCAATATTGATTTCCAATCATTTAATGCGCGATTACTAAACAAGGGGGACGAAAAGAATCCACTATTATGCTTACACTTATTTGCAGACCATTAATGTTGTAATTTATAGGTACAATTGTATTAATCATATTATCTTTTTCAATACAATTGATATTATCTGGTTATAATAATAATTGAGAAAAACATAAATAAATTTATTATTAGTAATATATGAGACACGTGGGACAATGTTAGATTATGAGCGAGTCGGTATATTTAATAATAAATAACAATCAGATAAAATTAAAAAACAAAAAAAATCACTCATACACTGATATATTTAGGTACGCAACACCAATACTTGACTAAATCGATTTTGTTATTTTGTTTCAAATTCAAAAATGATAAACTGTAAATGTAATGCTTACCAAATATCATTAAATTATATAACATTATAAAATTAAGATAGTTCTAAACATGTTGTTTTAGTTACTTTTGACATTTTATTATTTTTAAACAATTTTAATTTATTTTGACCTATTTATAGACATTTAAATGTTCTACATTTTTTTTAGTTTCTTTTCTAAAAAATGATTGAATATTATAATATTGTTTTCTGTCAAAAGGCTTGTAAATGTAAAACACCAGGTTTTTCAGAAGTATTTCTAACTGGAATTAAAAAAAAAAAAAAACAAAATAGTTGAACATAAAGAAACATCATTATTCTTTACGAGCCTTCAAAGTTTGAATTATGATGAAGTTAGAAATTTACATGTAAATGACAATTTATTTTCTTCTCAAATGATTTATGTTTTTTTTTTTTTTTTTTTTTTAAAATTAAAAAAAATATTTACGTAAGACACTTTAAATATTCCACTTTAACTTAAATTATTATTTTTTACATTTTAACTATTTAATGTAATGATATTTTCGATAATTATGATCAAAAAATAATAATCTCAATTTTAAATAAATAATGAATACCTACCTACAATATAGGTATATAATAAATATCAATAATATTATAATTATTATTTTATATAATTTTTAGGCACTACCTACCTTTAAAAATGTTTATTGTAATTTTATATTCAAAATAATGTAATTGTCTTATCTTGATATTTTTATAATGTATTTATCGTGCATTTGTGTCATGATATTTTTAGTTTTCAGTTAATTTGTTATGTTAATAATATAGAAGTATACATTTTTGCATAGATTCACAAATATTTGAACTCGTTAATTTACAATTTTAAAGAGTACATTACATTAAATTGTATACATTATACACCAATATTAAATTAGGATATGAATTTTATTTAGCATTGAAATTTAAAGTGCATAATATTTTATTGTAGCCATAAATAGGTATCACACTAATAACCATACTATTAAGATGAGCTTGTTAAACAATTTATTATCAAAGAAATATTACTCAAGGAGGCAGATAAAGGAATTTATCCTGGAGACTTTTATTTTGTATGATTATTATAGAAATAACGTGTTGATATTATAATAATTCATTGTAGCGCTGCAAAAATATCCATCGATCAACGAGCCAATATAATTTGTAGATGTTGATTTAAATACACTCTAATTTATACAAACTTATAGCATACAGAAACCTGAGAAACCTATTAATTATTTTTAAATTCATCCCATTTCATCTGCGACGGGAAACACCTTCTATTCATACTACAGCATTAAACAATACCCCGAATTTAAAAGATAAATATTAAGTAGAACAAATCTCAGTTTAAACATTGTAGAAAACTATAATTCTTAATTTGATTGATTAAATTTTCGCGTTTAATATTTCAGTCTTCTTATTCGTCCTCGTTTTCGAATTGTTAGTCGTTTAATAACAGTTTCTTTTGCAACGTGCTCTGATACTTATATTAAATATAATATATAAATTACTACACACCACAACCAACAATAACCTAAACATTGGGGGTGCAACAGACATTTTATGATAGGGGTATAAAAATATTACTATAATTACACCAAAAGCATCATCGCCCGTGTGCCCCTATCCGATAGAAAATAATAACACATGATTACTGTCCGGAGGCAAATTATGGATGCGTGATTACCACCCGATAGAATACACTAGGTACGTAATCACCCACCCGGTAGAATATTATAGTCATATAATTGACGCACGGTATCGCGCGAATGACGCAATGCGTGGGAAGAAGCGGATGCAGGTGCAGATGACCAACAGGGACCTGAGGGTACCGCGGGAGTCCCTGGATGATATATAAGGGGACCCAGATTAGGCACATTTCAGACGTGATCCACCAGAGTTAGAGAGAGCACCTTCACGTCACCCAGTTCAATAATCTTATTATTTGGACTTAGAATATTTTTCAAATAAAAACACTTAGAAATATTTCGATCGTTTATATTTTTACAATCACATCCAATCCATTCTACATCTTTCAATTGCTTGAACGTGGCACGTTACACTTTTGTGTTTTCAGTATAAATCTTCACCACTTATCAGACCATGGAATTCTAGATGGTAAATGTCATAAAGACAATATTACGTCGACAGTAAAGCCCAGAATACCTAGGTATACAATATTATGTTCATATATATTCAAAGCAAATCCTACGTCCATTCACAGAAACTTACCATTTGTCTTCCTTCCGACGATGAATTACCTGATTCGTTACGCTTGTTCTTGTGTATAAATAAAACAAGATTAAGGTAAGCATAGATACACTTATTATTCATCATATATTAATTATATTTTAAACTAACAATTAATTTAATTCATTTTTTGTGTAAATTATTATTGATTTTGAATGCCTGTTAAAGTCGTGTTCTTTAATTTAACACGAGTATTATAAATCTTCGCGTGATTAAATATTAAATAACCATAGAATAGTAAATTGAATTGTGATTAAAAAACATAGATAATATAAATATTACATCAAAGTATATATTATATAATATACTATAGAGCCATAATCAATTTTATTTTATTGTTAAGATCATAAAGCGTGAAACTTACTTTATTTTTATTTTATCTGACGTTGATAATTATTGTTAAAACTTTATTACCTGTAAACAATTTCGAGTGACATTTATAAACTATTTGGTTAGCTATTTAACTTTTAATTACATTTAAAAACAGAAATTTTTATAATATTTTATTTTAATCAGCCATATTAAAAATTATTAAAAAAAAATGCAAGAGTAAAAAAATGATAGTAGATTCACATAATGATTCTCCAATCTTCCTGTATTTATTATAACTAACAAATAAGTATAAAATCTATAACATATAGGTAATGAAACTGATTTGCTTAGTACTTTTATAATTTATTTTATTTTAAATAGATTATAAGCTTTATAAGTTACATAGAATTTTTTGTAAAATGAAGTCTGAATAAGCTAATATAAATAGGTAATAAAAAAATAAAGATTTAAAGATAAAAGAAAATATACAATTACATAAAATAAAATCCCAAAGCTTTAAATTGTGTTATCATTGCTGTTTTAACATGTACTGTAGTAACTATCATATACGTAAACCTTCAATAAAATATATATATATATATATATACATAAATACTAATCAATTACTACTTGTACACAATAGTTAAATAATTTAATCATTCATGTTACCAATGAGTTAATGATTATAAAATTTCTAAAAGAATGTTGAGTAAAATATTTATTGTTTTTTTTTAACAGTGCATTTATTTTAGCCTATGCTAATCAACATAATTTTATTATATCTAAACAACATTGTAAAAAAAAAAAAAATATCAAACCATAATTGACATACTCTCACTAGGCACAATACTTAACTCTTAACTACCTCGAACTTTTATTTCCAAACGTTCCAGTGCACCTTATACCTACCAAGTACCGACTACCTTATATCAATACACACATACACTAATGCGTGTGCTTCTCAATAAAAGGATTAACCAATATAGTCGTAGTTCTTTTGAAAAAAATAATATCAAAGTATCGTAAAAATGGTAGTGAAACTTGTTCTGGTAAGACGATTCGCAATATGGTATACGAAACTGCCAACGGCCGCACATAATAACACGCTTGAGACGCAGGGTGATGTTTCAACATCTTTGCACATTATTATAATCAGGGTTTGGTAGTAAAAGCGGAAAAAGTCTAAATGTACAATTTAAAATACCAGTTTAAATTGCTCTCCAAAAGTATTATGTTAACTAAGTTGTAATAATGGGAGCGACGATTTCTCAAGTCAAACATACCTTTTTAATAAACTATTAAATGTTTAACAGATAAAATATAAAATTTTAAGTTTGTTTATTAACTATAAAATTCAAACAAACAACCGGTTAGTTGACAAAACAAGTTTATTTAGTTTTAACTGCTTAAAACCTAATATACACACAATATTTCAATTTAATTTATAGGATATTCCTTAACTCCTAGGAATATTATTTAAACTCATAAAATATTATACTACTATGAACATGTTTACTTATAAATGTTTATTCCGATATTTGTATCGATAAAAAAAAATTATTTCGCTTAAAAGCATAATATTATATGGATAATATTTTACTTATATTATATTAGGTTATTATTATATTTTTAGTATAATAATTAAAAAAAAAGAAAAAAATTGAATCAATCGCAAAAAATATGTCATATAAATTGTTTAGAGTTAAAAATTATTCGAGTTTAGATGTACCCTAGTGTTTTAAAAACTCTTCATTCAGGATAAATGTATAAGTTTTGGATATTTTGACTTATCATGAAAAGAAAAATGCAAACGTAAAGCACTGCTTGAAATGATGCTTTGTAAGTGGTAGCATATTATTTTTTGTCTACCTATATTATGTATGCTTTATTTATAATGTATTTAATATGGAAGTGCAATCTCTATAAACGTTACCACGTAAAATCAAAAATCAACACGTTTTTTTCAATGCCTATAATTTTACAGACTTAATTTTATGCAATTTCTACCATGGCAATAATATCATCGATATATCTATTTATTTTTCAATAAATATTTCGTATCGTTGGTTTTCTGTTACTTCTTAACTCAGCATTTAACGCTTGTCTCAATAAAATGTGTACAGTTCCAAATATTGTACACTATTTTCTTCTTATATTGATATAATATATAAATATGGTTGTGTTATTAATAATGTATACCTAATTATTAATATTAATATTATAATCGTTATACTTTTATTAGTTTATTACCATTATTCTAAATACTTGATAAAAGATATTTAGTATAAAATTTAAATTATTTTTACGGTTTCGTGCTAGTTTAATCTATTATTGCTCAAGTGAACGTTTAGTAATATAAAAATATAACTATTATAAAATTAGGCTAATATACGTAATACAAAAAGATAATAATTCAAATTATATTGTAAAGACGCTTTCGAGTATCTAGAATAGTGTATATAGAAACATAATAATTACCTACCTAATGAATATTATACTGGATAAATGTTTGTGATGATTACTTTGAATTATTTTTTATTTTGTAATAATTATTATTACCGTTTTAAAGGCTATTCACCTTGTCTATTGACAAGGGGTCTTAACAATAAAGACAGAAAAGTGAGACTGAATTCCCGTAACGCGGGAATTCGGATATTAGTTTAAGTTAGGCTGACGTGTGAAAGTATATGTAATGTATCATTAATAATTAAGTTTATATTACAATTTATTATAATTTAATAATATATTGTAATATAGAATATTTATTAAGTGTTTTATTATAATTATTATTATTATCGTCATTCATATAAATCACATCATCAAAAATAATATAGAAAAAAAAGGGAAATTATTTTATCATTATAATATTATAATTGTTAGTTTAATGGACATACGTCAATTACGCCAGAAATAACAAGTAGGGGAAAAAAATTATGGGATTCAAAAGATTATACATCAATTGCGCCGGACGATGTTGAGTTACTAAAAAGGTTATGCATAGTGCATATATTGCACCGGTGATACCAAAATTGAAAAATTACATTTTAATATTTTACGGTTTTTTAAATTAAATTAATTTTATATGTTATTGTTCTATTTTCTATATTATTCTATTGATTGAATTTAAGACTTAATAATTAATTTAATTCAATGTTCAACAAGTATTTTTACTTTAAAAATATTATTGTACCTATATAATATTATATTTTCATGATGCAGTCGTTGTATATATAATTAATTTTTAATAAATTTACTGGTGCAAAAAATTTAGGTATACCTTTTTTGTTTGTGATAAATCCACCGGCGTGAAAGATGTATAGCTTTAAAGGTACCTATTTTAGAAAAATCGGCGCAATTGACGAGCACCGAATTTAATGTACTTATTACAAACAATTTTAATTAAATTAAAATATATACTTTAATCAGAACGTTATAAAAATTTCTCGTTCATGATTAGCATAAATATAACAGTTAATAAATATGTATCTACCAGTATTTAAATTCAGTTGATACATTGATATGTATTTTAAATAGGTTATACGTATATATAGATATTATGATTATAATAAGATAAAATATTTCATAACATTATAATTATTATTAAATATTTTTTCTATAATTTTCACGAAAAAATATGCATTTACATTTTATTTAAAGTAGATTTTGGCTTATTTTATTATTACGCCTATTCTCTTAAACCACAGTGATACCATGAATAAAATATTTTAAATTGTCTCAGTCTATTTTTAATGAAATTAAAATGAAATAAATTATTATTATTATTATATATTGGAATCAATATTTAAAATCTATAAGCTATAAATGAAGATATTTAGAATAAAAATTTTATCTAAAATAACTGATTGAAATTGGAATTTATTTACATTCGCTACTAATGTGGTATGAAAGTTACCATTTTTTATCTATCATCTCAAGCATCATGCTGAATGATATTATAAGTTATTTGATTTTTAAATTTTTAAAATAAGCTACTAATAATATTCTATTTCAACGTTTATTTATGTATTAGAAATATATTTCATAAATTCATATTATTATAATAATTAGTATGTAAACAAATATTTTGAATTATTTAAGTAAGAGTAGAAACGTCTCGATTAAATAATCTTAAATAAATAAAATACAACTATTTTATGAAACTTTTAAAAAACATTTTATGAATCGCCGTATTTTATTTCTATAACTAGGTTCTATTGTTTAATAATAAAATTGTAAAATATGCTGATATAATAATACTTAAAAGCTATTTTATAAAATGTTTAAAATTGAAATTGTTTAATAGAATAGGTACCTATGTAATTCATTGAATAGTACATTAATTCATTCGTATTTAAACAGTTTTTTTTATTGAAATTATATAAATATTGATATTAAAAATATATATTATACAAGTAGGAAAAAAAATAAAGATATATATAATGTAGAATAAAATAATAAATAGGAAATACTCTTTTGAAAAATAAAATATATTAATTAATATGTTGTTATAATTTTTAAAAACTCACTTTAAAACAGTGTCGATACAATTTTATAGTTATCAGGTAAATTTTAGAGGGAAAACACAATAGTTTCAATAAGTAAATATTATAATATTAACAGGCGTTCAAGATTATAATAATCCAAGTATATTAATAAATTGTATGGATAATTTATTGTACAATTAAAAAAATAAAATAAAAAAATAAACAGTAATTTATAGTACTTTGATGACAATAAAAAAATTATGAATTTAATTTAAGCAACTAATATTATATAGCAGTTGTACCTATATATACATTACAATATAATACAATATGAAATTTTATGACAATAACAAAAAGTGAGATTTGCATGTAACCGTAGTTTGATAATAATTTTGACAATTATACATTTTATTTTGTTTATGTTTAAAATTTCAATTAAGTTCTTGTTCGACTGTTTATTATATGTTAAAGTGTATGGGTAATAATAATATTTTAATGTTGATATGTTATATTATACTATTGGTAATATCGTTTTTGTTATACTGATATCTATCAATTATTTTGTATGGAGAAAATTGTTTTGTACAACATATTAAGAGAACACGATTATGTTTTATTTTATGGTTATTTTTAGCATTAAGCAATATTATTATGTTCACAAAAATGGACAATAAATCTATAAACTAAAAATGTATGTGTAAAAGAACATTAGATAATTTGATATTCTTAATATTGGAAACCGAGACAATAATATAATAAAACTTCCTAAAATATTGATTCAAAAAATATGTAATTATATTTTACATTATAATACATAATAATATAAACGGCAAATAATGTGCTACATAAATAGATATTGATTATTAGTCTTCTAAATAATATTTGTTCTTTATAGTTGGTCTATAATACTGTGCATTTTAAAACCATATGCTTTTTTGTGTTTTACATATTATTTACATTATTTCAAAGCTTTTAGTATACCTACTCCTTGATATAAAGCTTATAAAAATATTAAAATGGACCTCAAAAATATTTTTATTTTATCCTTTACAAGAATTCAATATTGCTGAGTTTTAAAAATAATCTTAAAAATGCATAGTAGGTACTAAAAGTATACTTGAAATTCATAAAGTTTGCTTAGCACAAGATAAAAAATACCAGTTTATTAATTTCTAACAATTTTAAAATTTTAATTCTCAACTAAGCTGTTAGCACAATATTATACTTAAAAAAAAGTATATAGAAAATATCACAATATAATATTTATATTTATAATATTATAATTCAAAAATAATTTTAAACATATTATTCCGAGCAAATAATTTTTAATATTATTATAATATTAAGTGTATTTTACTTGTATTTATTTATTTATAAGCGTATTTTAAAATGATAATAAATGATGCATTAAACTCTAAAAATTATTTTCACTTTATTGGGTGTCTAAATAGGTACACAAAGTTCTAAACCAAAAATAATATGTTATAATATTTTTAACAGATAATAGTATTTATATAGTATCTACCTATTTATTGAGTTATTTTCTTAAAAAGCAACACTTTCAATGTTTCAATAATTTATTAAATAGATTCAATTTTAATTATTTTTCAATATAGCTGAAAATTTCATGAAAATATTATAGGTATACATTTAAATAATGTAGTGTCGTATTCGCCGATAAGGTAAAACCAAAATTACGTAAAAGAAGAACTTTATTCACATATGACGTCTAGTGGTAATCAAGTCACACGATTACCACTACTGACCCTTTTGCTGTCTTAGCCATATCTCTTATATGTTAAACTTACAATTCGAATTACTATCGATTGTTTTGCATTTTTCTATTATTACGTTAAATTTGCAGTTCATAGACACTATGACACTATGACTATTATGTAATTGTTATTTTAACCTGATTAATTATTAAACAAATTTATTTACATTTCTTATTATTATATCTTGCTTACTATGCTAACTGTAATATAAAGTTTACTGACACTGAATTGCACAATTGTTATTTTAACCTATTTGTGTGAATAATTAAGTATTGCTTAATTTATTGAATTTCGCCGTTTTACTTATTATCTATAGTTCTTTTCTTAACTTTTTTCTTACGTACTAACATCTCTTATAAAAATTCATTAAGGCCTAATACAACAGTAGGTACCTACTTATAGTTCATAGACAAAATTTATATATTACTTTAAATTGAATAATAACAATTTTTTTTTAAATATATTAAAATTATACATAATTACTTAATAACTTAATGGCTCTGAAGTTATCACATTATTATTAAAGTTAACATAATCATCTATATTTGTCAAACATATTTTTTCTTCTTGTTCTTCGATACAGTTAATATTAACGGCTGTTATATTACCGTCAATAAAATATAATACAGTCATTTTGGATGAAATATTTTTCTTATCTAACCAAAAATAACCTTTATAAAATATAAGTCATTAAACAGATATTATAATCATCAATATAAATTAGTACACAATATAATATAGGCATTTGTCTAATACCTTCACCCTTAAGTCATAAAACTCGGTTTGTCACTATAAGACGTTTCTACTGAAACTAAAAATAATGATACTATTAGGCTTTGGGAAAAATGAAACATATATAAATATTATCAAACAAAAACAAATTTTTATTTCAATTAATTTTCTAAAATGTGATAAGTTTTATACCTTTACAAAATTAACAAAACAAATTTAAAATAAAAACAAACATGATATTATTTTTAAACTTGTATTATTATTTGATATATCATTTTTACCTTTACCTAAGCTTATTATCATCTATTAATTAACTTTGTCAATTAAATTAATAATTACAAAACAACATTAAAATTTAGAAATTCGCTAAGAACTCCCTACTTCTAAATATTGATTTTGTGTATTTTTAACCATTGTTACATATTTATGAATTTCACATTTATAAGAAGTGAATAAGTTCACTGAAAACGTTTTTCACAAGGTACTATTCCTAATAAATTATAGTTACATATTCTTCACGTACTAGTAGTGCGATACTACTGTTTATCATATCTTTCAACATATCCATCTAAATATTATGACGATACATTTTAACTTCGATTTCAATTGCTAACTAAATTATTGCAAAAAAATTTTTTCTATCTTCTATTGAAATATTAAATTACAACATAATAAATATCTTAATTAAAGGCAGTTCTTTAATTGGAAAAATAAAAAGATATAGGTACTTAGATACTTTTAAAAAAATAACGTCCCTTACAATAATGGAGCACAACTTAACTTAGCAAAGGTTTACCAATCCATTAATCTTTATACAAAATTATTATAATAATTGTAATTAATTTAATGTTTACTCATTTGTATTATTATAATCCAAATGTCCATAGGTACCTGTATTATAGTAAAGGTAAGTTATACATAGTTTGCCAAATTCAATTTAAATATCTTATTTGCGAAATAACAATTATAAAAATAATGTATGTTAAAAAAATAGTGTGTAAAAAATAACACATTACCATCATAATAAGAAATTTTAATACAGATAATAAGTAGGCGCGTTCTCAAATTATCTATAAAATATAAAAAAAATAAATAGTGAAAGAGTTTTGTCCACCTGCACCTCGAGCACTGAATTTAAAAGGGATAAGTAATATTTATTGTTTCAATACTATTTAAAGTGAAACAACTTGTTTGTTTTATTAAAATCACCATGTTTTTAAATTTTTTTTTTACTTTATAAGCAAAAGATCATGCAAGAAATTGAATAATAAAAATAATTATGTTCAGTACCCACTTTAATAGTTTAAAAAAAATGCAGTAATAATAGTTTAATTAAATAGGTAGCATCAAAATATTCTAAATGAATCAGATACTACTAACGAATAAAATTAATTCAATTGAAAACACATGTTTCAATTATATCATAACTCATGATCATATTGTTATATTTAAAAATTAGAAATATTATATACCTATTAGTAGACGGGTAAATAAAATAATTATTATAACCTTAAAGGAACCTAGCTTAATCAGATAATGATACAATTGATTGTCCTTTTCGATTTTAAAATAATAAATATAATATATTTTTCTATAAATGAATAAATACAAACATTACTAAATGCTAATATACATATTATTATATTAACCGACACAACTTGCTATCTTGCACAAATATTTAATTTGAAATTAAATCAATTGTATCAAATATCTAGATTGAATTATTAGGTAATATGTATTTTAATTTATAGATTACAATATAATATATTATTTAATCCATGATTTATCATACCGATAATCATTCAAATAAAAACCTAAGTAAGTTAAAATTATGATAACTAAATTTTCTGTGATTGTAAAAACGTTATTATAAAGTATTGGAGTATTTTAATACGCTATATTGTATAATAAATTCTGTATGTGATCGTGGAAAAAGATTATTGTAAATTGATGTAAGACTTTGTGACTTGTAATTTTTTTAGTATTATTATTATTTTATTGTGTTATTTTTTTTTAGATACTTATGAAATTACGGAACATAATGTTTGTGATACTAATAGGGCTTTATCTCTGTGCGCAATATATTATACCTATATCTATATATTAGCTCTTATATTATATTATATCAGTAGCTAATAATTTTCTGAATATTAATAAATAACGTTATAAAATGCAATATGTTTGTTGAAATTGTTTAATCAAACACATAGAGAAAATATATGTGGTATTTACGTATGAATTATTATCATTATTTTAGCAGGCTAAGTTTCACAATCACATAACACCGAAGTAAGTACAGTGCCTACACAATATTATGTGTATTCTCGATGCCTAATAAAAATTAATAACTATCATTATAATATTGTACACAGTGTACAACTGATCAAAAAATTGTTGTGTTTCTTGAAATACACATCGAAAATCTACATAAGTTCACATTATATATGGTATTTCCATTGTTAATTGAGAATGTTTATAAGTTAATTTGATAATATGCTTTTTTCTTCCACATATTTTTCGTATAATAATTTATCTATTGTTAAATCACAAAAATTGTCAGTTTGTTTAAATATATTTATGATAATGGTTAATCGTTGTAAAAACTTATAAGTTTTATATTACAATAGTAATATTTTACTACACTAACAAAGTTTCTAAACGTAAAATTGTCCGTAATGTTCAGTGAGTTGATTATAAAATTATCTATAATGGTTTCAGTCTGAGGTGATCTTTCTACTTTCACATAACTAATTGTTTGATAATATGATTCGACTTGTTTTTAAATCAATTAATGACTGATCTTCTTTAAAAAGTTATGTCTCTAACTTTTAAGATACATTCATGTAATATAATTACTAAAATTTCATTGGAAAACTTGAATTGCTAAGACAATATTCGTATATTATACCAATGAAGCTGCAATGATAATCTTTCATAAGTTACATTTTTTCTAATAATCCTAATAATCTTATAAAAAAAAAGCTCCATTTCCTAATACCGTGAGATTCGAGTAATAAAAGTTTATTAGATTAAATTACCTAGCTAGTACCCATTAACAGTGCCATATCTAGAAAATTTAACACCTGTAGCTAATAAAAATGTAGCACCTTTACACAGTTTTGTCGCTAGGGCTTATTACGATGTTATATAATAATATAACTAATACTTTCTGATAGAAAATATAAAACAACGCCTTGTGTGGTGTAGGTAGGCAACTCAATATACACTGCCTGGAATCAACGGGGTAGACAATAAAATACGACGACGACAAAAGCGATGGCAGAAGAAGACCAAAATAGACTAACGACCACGGGAATAAGGAAGTTGACTTTAGACACGGGAAAGGGGAAGATAAGTTTAGTTATGAGGGGGATGTCTCGGTGGTCGGAATCTGTATGGTGCAATGACCACCGAGCTCACACATTTCGGACTATACTTAAAATTAAGATGATGATGACGATGATGACTCGATGACCTGGGCGGCCTGTCACACATCATGGCGGATGCTAGCGGTCTTACACAGTGGACACGGATTAGCAACTATTCCACAGACGATGCTGACAAACAGGCACCAATTCCGGTCTCAGGGATGGAAGATCTACGTCCACTGTCTCTCTCGATGTCACAAGTACGATAATTATTCACACCCAAATAAAATATGTGAAACTCACGTTAAGGTGCGTTAATGGTATATTTATTGTGGATTATAGCAATAATAATAATAACAGCAACACTGAAAATAACAATACAATACTTCGATCACAGTGACCTGACCGGCACAATCGTAAGATATGTCGCAATGACAAAACAAATTATATTAGCGATAATTCGTTACCACACAGGCAATAAAACAAAATCACTTAAAGTTGCTTTAATAGCAAGAAAAACGAAAAGACAATGATCAGTGATACACGTATACATTAACGAAAAAAACGAATAATAATAAAAAAAGTCTCTTGGTCGCGTAATCACAATGAAAATAATTGAACAGATGATTATAAAACAAAGACAATATAACGACAACAATAATAATGAAATAATTTACATGCAGGTAATTATAAATCAAACACACAACGGACGAGGAGGATAAAGACGATAAAGACGGGTCGACGTCGCGGCCGCCGTGTTTTTTGCATATAATAATAATAATAAATAAAAATTACCTCGACAACATTCCTGCCCCCTTTAAACCATTTACGGGTTTAATTGGATTTCTCTTTGAGCGGGTAATAAGCAAAGTTTGTGTATTGGCAGCTTCATTTTTCCAGTTGCTGTTTTCACCGTGGTAACGCACACGAGACCATCGGTTCTCGTGTGTAAAAGAAAAATTCTCCCCCGACTCCATGCTAGTGGCTTTTAGTAATCTTCCTTGATCAGTACCAAATCACCAACTTTTAAATTCTCTTCTGGTTGAGTCCATTTGTGGCGTGCTTGTAATAGCTGAAGATTCGCCATCTTTTCCAAAATATTTGTACTAGTTTTTGTACAATGTGCCAACGAAGGCGTGGAATTTTTGCGTCAAAATGATTTGGTTCGGAAATGCAGTTAAAGGTTTTCCTAATAATGAAGTGACCCAGTATCAGGGCTTCCATGTCACTAGGATGAGTTGATGCTGGAGTTAAGGGTCTTGAATTTAACACTGCTTCGATCTGTACTAACACTGCTTTTGCTTCCTGGTGATTTAATGTACACTCTCCTAAATTTCTTCGTAGATGGTAATTCATAGATTTGACTCCTGCTTCCCATAATCCACCCATATGTAGGAAATATGACGGAATGAATGACCAATAAATTCCAGCATGACTTGTGTACGCGGTAATACATTGTTTGAATTCCCTTGATCCGGGAAAGTTCTTAATTTGTGCCGATGCTCCAACAAAATTTCGACCATTATCGGAATATACAATATGTAATGGACACTCACGTCTTGATATGAATATCCGTAATGCAGTGAGAAATGATTCAGCCATTAGGTCATCTACTCATTCTAAATGTATGGCTTTTGTTGTGAAGCATACAAATAAAGAAACATATGATTTATATATGTGTTGGGATCTGCGTGACTTGAAGCGTACTTGAAACGGACCACAGACATTACAGACATGAAATATTGATGATGGATTAGCTCGATTACTGGAAGGGAACCCATTAGGAAACCTGTACCTTTCATCTATAGCATGGGTTGCATTTAAATATTATTTTTTAAATAACACTGGGTAAGTCCGGAATCCAAAACGTTATTTCATTATTTGCAAACCAACAACTGTTTGCTGAGGTCCGGCATGGATTAACCGTCTGTGTTCTTTATCCGTAATTAATTCAACCAAATATGCTGTAGAAGGTAGAATAATAGGATCACGTGCGTCATATGGCTCATTTGAAATTTGTAGCCGATCTCCAACTCTTAATATATCATTGTCGTCAATGAATGGAACTAATGATTGTAATTTGCTTTCATTTAAACTATATCCAACTTTTAACTGAGCAATTTCAGTTGCAAAGGCTTGAGCTTCAGTGCATTTTACTCAGTACATCAACCCACGCTTTACTTCCTCAGCCTTCAACTCTCCAGTGAGGCGATATTTTTTTACGGTTACTGCTTGGACTAGATAGGTTGCAACTCGTTACAAACGTTCTAGTTTCGAAAATCTATTAATGACACCTTGAAACTCCTTTTGATTCTTGGTCTGGACATGTAATACCATAACTATCTTACGGTGCTCTAAAGGTTCCCATTCATAGTTCAATAATGTTTTTTTCTGGCCATTTGGTTTCTGATCTGAATGGAGGTCCACTCCACCACTGGGTGCAATAAGTGATTTCTGTGTCGTTTAAACCAAGAGAAATTAAGTCCGCTGGATTAATGTGCCGTCAATCCTGTTTTTTTTTGTTAGTTCTCGGATTTCTTCGATGCGATTTGCTACGAAAATGTTCCAAGTGTCTGTGACACCTTCACTTTGAATCCAGCTTAATGCAATTGATGAGTCTGACCACAGTAGAATCCGATCAAATATAAGAATATCATTTAACGATTACACCACAACCGTCATCAACTTGCTGCCCAACTGTGCTGCACATATTCCAGGCAAGGCATTGTCACTGTCTTCAATGGGCACACCCGAGATTCAGCGATCAATAACTGTGAGTGGATTTTACCTAAACGGATAATTTTGCGAATATATACACATGCTCCATATGTGACTTTTGACACATCACAAAATATATGAAGTTTATGTAGCTGCCCACTAAAGCATATCACACTTCTTGGTATGCTTACTTTTGTGATATCAAGAAGTTTTTTTCTATATCGTTACCAAGCTGTATGGTATTCACTCAGAAGTGATTCGTCCCATGATATGATAACTATAATTTCCACAACTGTTGAATGAATATTTTCGCCTTTACAATCACTGGTCCAACTAATTCTAGTGGATCAAATAAACAGAATATTTCAGAGACTATGTTTCGCTTCGTCATTCATGTTAATGATTTCATTACTTGAACCTTTTAATGCAGCTGGTCCGCCTAAGGTTTCAACCGTATTCCAAGGATCTTAGTTGAATGATCTTCTTTAAAACTATGATCAGAACTAGTACCTCTCAGATCGTCGGGGATTCGGTTTAACAGCTCTTCACAGTTGGAACGCCATTTTCTAATAGAGAATCCTGCCCTTTTACTTGATATACCTGTGGATGCTTCGTCGAATGAATATTCTTATTCATCGATAGTCGATATGGTCATATGACCAAGATTTTGATAGTCACGCATAAACGTGACATATATATAATGGTATGTTTAACGTAAATCTACCATTGGTTTCTCTTAAACACGTCTTCAAAAAATAGGTTTCACATTTACTTTCTTCAGCATTATATTTTCTTCGTTCCTTTGGTTCGACGACTTCTTCGAGCTTCCAAAACTTCTATACTTCGTTTTGAATCGAATTTTCACTTTTCACCATTGTTGTCATACAAATTTGTGAATTAATTTGTTCAGTCTATACTCGTCCTGATAGACAAATACAGTTTTTTGCCAAATTTCTCAAATGCTATCTGGTTTTATTTGACCACTGCATAATAGCTCGTAAAATATTTGGGAGCCAAGTATCATATCGATTTTTTTATAGAACTTAAGTCTGGGTCAGCACAATCACTTTGATTAATTGTTTTCATGACTTCAGTGTTTAGTTGTACTGACGGTAATGTGTTCGCGATGTTCTATAATACCAAGAATTTCAAAACTATTGAGTATGCATTAATTCTCGATTTAATAGTAGCGTTGACTTGTCCAATCGCTTTCCATGACATGCCTGATACTCCATTTACGGTTGTAGCTGTTTCAGTTATTGGATAACCTAGTTTTATTGCCAGTCTTGTAATCATGAGATGTACTTGGGAACCAGAATCCAATAAAACTCTTACCATAATTTCCTTTCCACGTATATCGGTAATAATAACTAAAGCCGTTGATAACATTGTTATTTCACCGAAAGTTTTTCTTTTCTGTTATTTGTGCCTTCAATACTATCTGGTCATCTTCGTTATCCACGATTCTTTCCTAAATCTCATAACCACTTCCAATTTCTTCATAAATTAATACACTGTTCACGAATGCTTCTGACCTTTCCTCGTCCCCAAGATGTAGTTTGATATTGTGCCGTTCGCTAAATTTTTGACAACCCGCACTACGACAAGATGATGTTCTGTGACCACCATGCAAACAATTAACGCAAACGTTTACTGTTCTGTCAAATTTCACTCTCTCTGGTGTTGTTATAGCTAAACATTCAGGACATTGATATAGGGCATATACTAATTTGCACATGGGACATTTTGACTCTGAAATGGTGGACGTTGAGTGAACCGTGGTAAAAGACCATCATACTGGGATTGATAGTTTTTGACATGACGTCTCTCCCCTGTAATTTAGAAATTTGAATCACTGCGAGTGTTTGACATCGATGATTTAGGAATATGAGGATTGTATTCCAGGTAGGTACACTGGTGTCTAGTTGAGAAGTTTCCAATTCCATAAGAGACTTATCATCTACTTTAGAAGATACTGTAATATGTACTAATAACTTATTCCACTCATCCACTGATTCTCCGATATCTTTTAAAGTTCCCAGGTGTCGATTAAAAGTGTCGAAGAAACTTCCCATTCCGAGGCAGATTCCTTTTCTATTTTATTTACCGAAAATAATTTTGAAACATGAGTATGTACTATGAGACGCTGGTTTTCAAAACGCTCGTGTACTAAGTTTCATGCTACTAAGTAATTCCCCTGCATTACTTCCAGACTTTCGATTAACTGAGCCGCTATACCTTTCAAAGATGAACGGAGATATTGAAGTTTTTGCACTGCAGGTATTCGAGTGTTGTAAATGATAACAGTGAAATTATCCCGAAGAGACTGCCAATTCTCATATTCTCCGTTAAATTTCGGAAGGTTGATTCTAGGTAACTTAATGTGAGTTTCAGCACCCTGTCGATGATTTCGAGTATATGATTGATCAGATGCTTTTTGTTCTTGTGTTTCTAACTTGCAACTTTTGCCGCTAATAACAATAAATAAAAATTGCCTCGACAACACATAGTATAAGTGTGCTGGTTGTCAACACATAAGAGCGCCCTTATACCAACAACGCCCGAATTAAGGATACCCACTTGCCAAACGCCTCACCCCCTTAGATCCAACACTGCCAATTAAGCGATTGTTTTATTACCTACTAGATTCTAGTTAGAGATTAAAATGTACATACATTTTTCTGATATTCTTATTACTTGGTAACCTTTTTTTTACCGTTCATAAAACTGTGTGACCACTAATTTCAATTGTTTTCATACGCATATAATAACGGTAGTTTAATAATGTATGGTTCACTAGTAAAATGTATGTAACTTAATATTAATATTATAAAACTAAAGTAAGATAATACTAGAACAGGGGTGGTAAATCTTTTAACGACTATGTATGAAATTACCTTTTTTTTTTTTGTTAGAGCGTGCCAAGAAAAATATTATATTGTTATAATATTGAATGTTATATTCTAGTAACTAGAATATGTGTGCTAACATTTTTAAGTTTATTCGTTCTACTTCCATTACAATGTTTACGATAGAGATACGTCGATGTTGTGAATACATTAGCAAAATCAGGATTTTATTTTTATTACAATAATCAACATTTTCCACGTTTGACAAAATCACGATAAACAGAAAACCTACATAGATGATAGTGAAGACATAAATGAAAAAAACTTATATTCCTAATATAGATTTTCTAGTTTATTCTAATAACTTATCAGACGAAAATGATATTTTTAGGAAACAATGAGTTATATGAACCATACTTTAAATAAATATCTATAATAAAATTATATTTAATTTACTGTAAATATTTGTACAAAATATAATAATGTAAAAGGTGGTCAAGTGGTTACGCTCTGTTGTATAGTAAGTATTGAGTGGACTTCAGACAAAACGTAGGTCACTATAATGGATGTGTTTATTATGAATGCAATAATAGATATCATTGCATACTAAAAATTATTCTGAACGAAGATGATTTATCAGCCTAGGATATATTTTCCACTCGATGGTAAAAAAGGTGGCTTATATTTTAATGATCCAAACACCCCAAAATTAAATCATGTATAAAAAATGCTGATTTGAATAACAGGTTTATGTTTCAAGTTTCTATGAACTATTAATTTTTAACTACCGATAACAAAAATCTAAAATATTTGATTGTAAATAATCATTGGAAAACCATGTGAATAATTGATTTTGTAAAAATTTAATCTTTAGATAACATTTAATTAATTGGGTAACCTCCAACTTTTTTATGACTATTGTGATTTGCGAGACAAACTTATGGAAAAACATGTAATAAATTTTCAACTCTAAGCTACTTTTACAAAAATGTTTATAGTTAACTTTTTAAGTCGGTACCTACAAAATTATTCACAAATGTATTTTAATAATTTTTGAATCAGAATCAAGCTTCGATCTATTATTATAGAGGCTCTACGTTTATCAGTCAGTGAGTTAGTCGGGTTAACCTAGCCATTACGCTTGGCGTTTCCTGTGAGACGACTATGCGAGCAGTATATTATCAGATAGGTAATTCGCCAGTGAAGGATTGTGAACCCTGTTAGTAGTACTTAATACTTCTTATAACTATTTAAATAATTAACTTATTGAATTTTTCTCTTTTGATGGTTCATCTACACACCAAGTACTTTCGTTAGAAAAAGAAATCATGAAAATCGGCCCAGTAGGACTTCAGATATAACTGACATAAGAAATCGCCTCACGTTTTAATAATAGGTAGATAAAGATAATTTAAATAATAATATAACAATAATAAATGTGATGTTTTCTTTTATTGTTTATTTATCTTCTTCTGCCAAACAGGAAGATGGTGGACGTATGTTCGTACATAATATCATTTATTTATTTATTTTACGAGCTGGACCCATTTAACATTACATGCACAGTTTATGGTTAATTATTTACAATATATGTCTTACCAGAGACGTATTCAGGAATTTTACGCCCCAGGTTATCTGAGTACCATTACTCTTTATTATCACCCAAATAACTTAGATACTGTATTATATAAAAATGCTCTCCTAAATTTACCACCCAGGGTCCAAGCTCCCTCTAAAAATGTCTGTGTATTTTACAAATTAAAAGGTAGTTTAATATAAATAATAAAAATTAGTTACTTATAAATATGGTTTTAGTTAGTATAATAATAATAGGGCGTTCACCAATTCAATTAGGGTACACTAAATTTCTCGGCTAGATATTATTGGAATAAATCGAGGGTTAAGTTAGGTTAGTTTTACAAACTGGTGTTATACACGAATTAACGTTACATTTCAAATTTTTTCAAAATTTTGGTCTGCGCATGCTCAGTAAAAACTTTTTTTTAATAGCAACACCTATTTTGAACACCATATTCGATAGCTTAATATTTTCAACAATTTTGATATATTAAATATGGTTCTAATTTCAAAATTGACGGAATAAGAGCCATGTCAATTTCAATTAATAATACATTTTTTTATTATTTTTAAAAATTTATAAAATCCTTTAAAACTAATTCCTAATGGTTACTTTTTGAATATTTGTACGTATTTTTTT
The DNA here is from genome assembly GCA_009761285.1 of Aphis glycines. NCBI lineage: Eukaryota > Metazoa > Arthropoda > Insecta > Hemiptera > Aphididae > Aphis > Aphis glycines. Next base: position 255,584 of record VYZN01000060.1, on the reverse strand, counting down.
TTAGAAGTGTTATAATTTTATACCCATATTATGTTAGTCTTGTTTATGACACTTTTTTTAAAAAAAAACTTGCAATAATTATTCAAAATGTAACCAATAAGAATTAGTTTTAAATGATTTTATAAATTTTTTAAAAATAATAAACCTAACTTAACTTTCCCGAAAATTCAAAACGCCGTTTGAAACGACAATGGAGTAGAGACTTCTCAAGTTAGTCCTTATCAAACACGTTGGGTTCTATCAATAGATAATAGCCTCCCTTCTCATAGTATACATGTTAATACTTGTATGGTATGTTACTATGTCATCACATTATTTTTTTAATGTGCTTTACGAGCAAATATTGTAAATATTCCAAGCATAAAAATAAATATTCTGTGAACGTGTTTCGAATGTAACCATGAATTAAAAGTGTAATTTGTACAAAATTTATTCCATAAGTCATAAACCTATGTACTCTTTTAAAAAGAAAATTCTAATTACGGCACCGTGTAGGTATACACAGTAAATAATTTTAGAATGAATGCTATTTCATAATTGTATTTAAATGGTCTGGGTGTACGGGGGGAGCAAACGGTGGGAATCATATTGCATACGAGTATGAATACCTACCACATTTTATGTCTTTGCTATTCTTGTTATCATATATAATTGGTGTAATAATAATGATAATAACAATAATTATAATGATTCAATGTTTACCGGTAACCAGGGTAACCGCCCTGTAACGCATTTCCGTAACGCTTTTCGATTCTGTGTGCCAAAACAAAGACATAAAATGTCAAAATAACAATAATATAATATCTAATAATAAAAATCAGTTATTTTAGATTGGACTTTATACAAAAAACACGCTCTATTTTTTTTCCAGTTTTTCAACATTTATTTTTTGGAGAAGATTTTTCTAATATAACCAAAAATTAGCATCGTAACATCCGTATAATATATATAACATAACAGTCAGTATACAGACATCATAATAATCGATACAAATTATTACATACAACGTAAGAGTTTTGCAGAGACCTTTAATCTAAGGTCATTAAAACTGGTGTCATTATAAACGGTTTCCATTGTGTTTTTTTTTTTATTCTTATATGAGCCGTGGTGAACTTAAGTACTTCAGTGCACAGTATAAGAATCGTTGATCTTGCCAATTCAATCAAAAGGAATGACAAAAGTCATAAACGTAGGAAATTGTAGGCCTAAAATCATCGATAATAACAGAGCAGCCTTTCTTGGAAATGCTGACCGCATCGACAATATTATATTATATTAAAATTATATCATAATACGTAGTTGTATCGTCCCAGGGTCACATATCATCGCACGTACGCTTATGATTCAACAGGAAATCATCGATGTATGATTGACGCAAATGCGTGAGAAAAGAGGATGCACGTGTACTGACCAGCAGAGACTTGCCGGTACCGCGGGAGTCTCTGGACGATATATAAGCGAGTGCCGAATAGGCACATTTTAGACATGATATACCAGAGTTCGAGCGAGCACCTTATATTTATGTCTTCTGGACTTACCTACATCAGTAGCTGAGGTCTATGGGATTGATACACCAGATAAGAATAACCAAGCGGATACATGAGATTCAGAAACATGAATAGAATATAAATAACAAAAGGAAACATCAAAGGTATAATTTATACATATATATTTTAAATTGTTACATTAAAGACTGTGATGAAAAAAAAGAACATAAATCAAAGATGTGAAACAATAATTTAAATGATATTTATTAATGCGTTCTACAATAAACCTATTCCGAACACTTTTAAGTTTATAATTTAAAATATTTATAAAAATATTCAGTTTAAAACTCGAAGAAATTAATAAATGTTTAGTTAGTATGAAAAGGAGTCGGTCAAGTCAATATTATGTTGTTAACCACCACCACCATCACAACCACCACCGTCGCATCCATCGTTAAGCATACTATTCGTATTTGCGTTAATGGTCATTGCAGCTAACACCATTGCAGCAGAGTCGGCGGCATCATCATCTCTATCATAATGCGAGGCTATAAAAATAATAATAATATTAATTTAACTAAATAAGTTTAGTATTTTATCATTTGGCTATCATGACTTTATAGATATATTATGGTTCCATGACGTTTGATCCGGTTAATAATATCCAGCGACAAATGGTTGCGTCACTATAGATCCGGTGCAAAAATATCCTATACTCAAATTAACCGGGTTAAAAATGTCCGGTATTTTTAAATAATTAAAATTATTAACTGTAAATATATAATTGTTTTTCTATGATAAATATATTATATAATTTAATGATTAAAAATTTAAATTATGAACAACATCTTTAAATAATTTATTACAACATTTTCTATTCCTTGGTTAAATCTTTGAATTGTTTTCTTTCTGATGCATGGCTTTCACCTAAAATTATTCTATTTTAGCTCCCAAGTTTTGCTCAGTTTTAATAAAATTAATAAATGTCTACATTTTTTTATGATAGACTCATATGGAAGAATTTTCAATAACAGCACTTAACTGTTAATAAATAGAAAAATTATTTTTCAAATCTTTAAAATAGATTAATAATATATAAAAATAACCAAAACCGATGGACGATATTAATTACATTTCCATTGTTCTACTGTTTCACTAACTTGATTGCCTATCAAAGTTTTTCTTATCCAATAATTATATCGAGTATAGTGTGGTATGTATCATGTAAGTTGTATAAAACTTTTTATTTTTTTTTTCCAATAATCAACAAGAAATTGTATTATGTATATAAATATATTATATATTATATACTAGTTGACCCCATGCATTTCGTTGACCGTTAAAAATGCCAATTCTATAATATTATTCAAACTTTGTTTAATTTGTTATTTAATATTCGGTTAAATGGTATTCAAGACTTAGACATTTTCATTGATCATTTTTACTCTCAAAAAATTTGTGCAAGCACAACTTTAAAATGCGAATTTTGTAAAATGGTTTCTTATTGCACACTAAATTTGTGGTACGTATATGTACTGTGTAAATCGAAAGCCTCGATCTATCATTGTTCAGGCTCTACGTTTATCAATTAGTTAGTTAGTCAGATTATATTATAAGTTATAACCATTAAGCTTGGCGTTGCTCGTGAAACTCTTACGATTATGCGAGCAGTATTCTTATCAGGTAGGCAATCCACCTGTGGTGTATTGTGGACCCCGCAAGATGTGTACGTAAGTTTATAGGTATTAATTTCTAACCCTTGGTTTGGTTAAGTTAGGTTAGGTTAGTTTCAGTTATATTAATTTTTTTTTTTTACTACAGTGAATAAGATATAATAATGTGCCATCTCGTGGTTTTATATAGTTGGTATAACAACCTGACTTATTTTATTTTTTGTATGTAACAATACGGCAAACTTTATACTTCTTATAACTATTTAAAAAGGTAATTAACAAATTTGATATTTCTCTTTTGGTGGCTCATCTGCACAATGAGTACTTGGGTTAGAAAAAGAAATTATAAAAATCGATCCAGTAGAACTTCAGATATAACTGTCATAAGAAATCGCCTCACGTTTTAATAATATATGAAGCTAAAGATGAACTTAATTTTTAACTAAATGATTTATGTGTAATTTTGTATAGCCATTTTAATTGTCAAAATATAATGTCTATGATATTTATTTCGGAGGAACTAAAATCCACCTAGTGTATTAAAAGTATTTTACATTAAAAATATTGATGGATAATTGTTATAGTGTTAACAAACAATAGTAATTATAACTTTATTAGCTTACTTGATGTTGCATAATTACCATCAACATAACTAGAACTACCTAGAGAGATTTTAAAACGGAATTTAATTTTTTTAAGACAGTAATGTTACACACATGGGCGTATCTATGAAGGGGAATGCCCCCCACTACGCCTCAAATTTAATTCTATTTCTTTATACAAAATGTACAAATTTTACATTAAAATCACTTTAGAAATTGGTATTATACTTTGATTTTGAGAGGGCTCTAGACAATTGTAATTGACATAATTTAAAAATAATAATATACCTATAAAAATACTTTAAAAAAAAACGAGTCTTAATTCCCCCTCATGATTGAAATCCTAGCTACACCCATAGTTACACATTTATAAATATTATATTCCAAATTATACATAACAGATAGTAAACCACTTTTTTATAACACTATTAAAGATATTTTATTATTTATTTATTTATTTAATTATCAATTCATTCAACAAATGAACGAACGTAGTCTTCATTTTCAAAAGCACAATACTTTAAAATATTATTTTAAAATTATAAGATATAATTTTATTGAAATAGTATTGAACAGAGAAAAATAGTGTAAAAGTTTATTATAAAAGTGCATGCGCATGCAAATCCATTACATTACATGAACAACCACATAAAAAAGAAGGAATCCATATTGGAGCAAGATGTGCATAGGCGAAACTTAACAAATTTATTAGGCCAAGCTAAATGATAATTATAAAAAAAAATTCTAAGTTTTAAATTTTTATTTTAAATTCTATTAATTAGTAAGTCAGTATGATACTATGATATGTAGCCAGTATTAAGTCAGGCCATTGCCTGATTGTCTTGACCCGTAGTTACACTTATGCAGACATTTGCCTAATAGGGTTATTAAGCATGTAGTTAGTAGTAACTAGTAGAATGTAGAATTTAAAAAAAAAACTGCAATCCTAAAAGTATGCTGAGGAACCCTAAAACAAAATAATGGGATAAGAGCTGAAAAATAAACTTTTATTTTTCAAGAGACCTTTCATGAAGTTTATTCCTGCTAAATATCTATGCTAAACTAGTGTAGTCAAATTGAGTAAGTCAGACACAGGAGTATAGCCATGGGGCTTACATGGAATCTGCAACAAATGACTGATAAATCGAAAAAAATCATCGCTGTACCATTTCAAGCTACAATGAGTCATCTGCAGTATAATAATATCATACAATCGCCCCTTACTCTAGTAAGTATTAGACGCACAAGTGCGAAAAAGTGCATTAATCGACAAACTAAACGGGAGGCCTGAACTAAGGGGTTTTTAAACCATTACAACAAAAATAATTCATTTGAAACTTAGATTAAGTCTACGGTTGAATTTAAATCATAGGTCCATGAGGTAATCATAAGCAACATGCATAATATGTGACTCATTGAGGCGGTAAGAAAAAACTATAGAAAAAAAATTCTATTAATAATCACAATCTTACACTTGCAAAGAACGAGGATGAAAAACGGTTTTTAATAAACGATTCCACAGTTAATCATATATTTTTAATGAATAAAAAAGATGTATGCTTCGAGTTTGCAACAGACTTGATAACTTCGACTTTACGATTCCGAATCAAAACATCGTAATTTGTGTTTGAAATTTTAATTATAATTATATCACTATATTTTTTTTCTTATAATGTTTTACATCTATATTAAAGAGCAAAATTGTGTCATTATGTTTGAAAAAAACCTATTTTATACTACTATCTGTTATATAATATTCTTAAGTTAGTTATATAATTTAATTCTTTGTGCACTCGAAAGTTAATAAATTAATAAATAAGCCTCATTGTCCAAACCGATAAGAAAATGTATTTAAATCTTCGTTCAGTTTTAGGTAATTGTTAACTCTATATAGACGGTAGACAGTTTAATTTTCTCCGCGAAATAGAGGAGACAGCAATCGTGTAATTGGTAAAGAATATTATAAATACATAATAAAAATAATAAGAGAAAAACATGGCCTTCCTAAAAAATATCATAGGTAACTCAAAACAATTAAGATTTAATTCCAAAAACCTTTACTCATTGATATCTGTCCCTAATCTAGAACAGGAAGCATTATAAAAGAGACTCGCCAATAAAAGTACTAATTAGTAATTAAGGATGATTACAATAGTATTATGGTTAACTGAGTCAAAAGCAATGTTAAAAAATTCATGAAGATTACATCAACCTGTGATCGATTAAGAAAATATTCATGTGTATATTTTCAGATTGATGTGGAACGCCGTGGATGGAAAACCATGATGCTCCTCCATTAACATACTATTGATAGATGGTTGTTAAGTATTCAATACTAGTGATTCCAACATTTTAGAGGTAGGTATGTGATTAAATAGAAATAGGTCAATGGAAATACGAAACGGTATATCCTTACAGACGCCAATATTTAAACAAATCGGAGTAAAAGGAAATACACTGTGTCAATAAAATAAACAATTTTCCACACGAAGATCTGCTCTTTGATGTGCTTTTTGAAGGAAAACCAGGCCTATACACAAACGGGATGGTGGTTCATAAAAAAATTTACAATAATCAATATTTATCAATGAATGATGATAAAAAAAACTACACAACTAATAATTTTCGAGGGTGGGGGGGGGTTTGAAACTACAACCACTCCTTGTATACGTGCTTGAGGAAAACTTATGGAAAACTTAGTGTTGATTTTTAACCTTAGATATAAACACAAACATTTTTATGATTTTTCAACTACAAAATTACTTGCATAATTATATAATAAAAAATTCACAGCTAGTTGGTCCTACGTGGTCCAACACACACAATGAGTTAATATTTTTAACTCATAATTTTTATCTATAAACTTGCGTTATGAATTATTAATTTCAGTAACATAATTAATAATTTTATATTTGCGTTCTTATCTAGATATCTAGTTGAAAAAAAAATGTATTTATTAATGTATATCATTGTGGTAATTATTTTAAGCCTATACATTTTTTTCTATAAATATCCGCAGTAAAAAAATATTTACTAATATACCTATATTTGATATATAAATTTAATTTTGATGTTAAAGATTTATTTGTGTTTTTTAAAGCCAATCTAATGATCTTACCATTAGTTTTTTCTAGAAAAATAAAAAATTCAACGTTTTAGTTAATTTTAAGATAATCATTACATATTTACAAATAGATATACAAGAGAATACAAATGACACATCGTAAAAATATCATATCCTTATTAAACATTATTAGATTTAGAATGATATTTTTTAATGAAATAATTATTGAAATTTAATTTAGTTTTAATTAAAAACTACTCCTTTAATATGGCTCCAGTACTGGGCAATATCTGAGCTCTTCCTGAGATCCGAAGAGAACAAGCTCTTATTCGGGAATGGACTAAAATCAATAATAACAAGAGCCTCTCGATACACGCAGATGTAAGATTAAATATGGATAGACTGAGACTTAATTCTGGCAAACTATCCTGGAAAACCGCAGAGATATTATTACTGGAAAATACTGGGGGAAATATCAAATGGCTTGAGGATTAGATGATGGAAAATCCTGATGTACGAACCATTGTTATCAATCCAATTTCCAAACAACTAGGCTTCGATCTGCCTATACAAATTTGGGTGACCCTAAATCGCAATGAGACCGACCATGATAGTTATAATCACATGATGTTCAAATGGAAATTACATACTACTCCTTCATGTGACTTTGGGAATGATAAACAAACAATCTCCCATATAGCAACTAAATGCCCAATCCGTTCATTCAAAGACACTTTATATTATATCCATACAGCTAACGAGGATGTAGTTGATTGAGTTAGAAATCTGGGCTTTAATTTATAGCCTATAGTTTCAAATATATCCCAGCTTTAATAGTTACCATTCGTCATTTTAAGCTTATTTTTTTATTATTATTCTTTTACTATAGTATATGTGTCTGTTAATATTTATATATTTAAATTTTTTGCTTTACTCTGTCATACGAAATATAATATGTATTTATATTTGTAACTTATGAATTTTTTTCTATAAATATCTGCAGTAAAAAATTATTTACTAGTATACTTATATTTTAGGTATAAATTTAATTTTGATGTTAAATTTTCAACTTCTAAATAGGTACACGATTTCATAGAAATAGTATTATCATATCTTCAAAGTAGTTAAACAATATCGAAAAAAAAATTTATGAGCAGCAAACTAAATGAAAGATTATCGTCGACAATGCAGGGCGATCTTGGATAGCGGCTATCAAGTCAACTTTGTCTCAAAAAGATATGCAAAATTACTACAGTTAACTTATGGAAAACTTAGTGTTGAATATTTTATCTTAGATATAAACACAAACATTTTTATGATTTTTCAACTACAAAAGTACTTGCATATTTATATAATAAAAAATTCACAGCTAGTTGGTCCTACGCGGTCCACCTCACACAACGAGTTTTTATTTTTAACTCATAATTTTTATCTATTAACTTGCGTTATACATTATTAATTTCAGTAACATAATTAATAATTTTATATTTGCGTTCTTATCTAGATATCTTGACGAAAAAAAATGTATTTATATTAATTAAAAGTTTAAAATCAATCTAATTGTCTTACTTTCATGTTTTCCTAGAAAAATAATATAACATTTAAATTTCAAAAAAAAATTATATATTTACAAATAAATACACAATTGAATACAAATTATACATCCTACTATGTATCTTATTACTTATTAGTATATTATTGTGGTAATTATTTTAAACCTATACATTTTTTTCTATAAATAACCGCAGTAAAAAAATATTTACTTATATACCTATATTTGATATATAAATTTAATTTTGATGTTAAAGATTTATTTGTGTTTTTTAAAGCCAATCTAATGATCTTACCATTAGTTTTTTCTAGAAAAATAAATCGAAAAAAATCATCGCTGTACCATTTCAAGCTACAATGAGTCATCTGCAGTATAATAATACCATACAATCGCCCCTTACTCTAGTAAGTATTGGACGCACAAGTGCGAAAAAGTGCATTAATCGACAAACTAAACGGGAGGCCTGAACTAATAACTCAAAACAATTTAGATTTAATTCCAAAAACCTTTTCTCATTGATATCTGTCCCTAATCTAGAACAGGAAGCATTATAAAAGAGACTCGACAATAACAGTACTAATTAGTAATTAAGGATGATTACAATAGTATTATGGTTAACTGAGTCAAAAGCAATGTTAAAAAATTCATGAAGATTACATCAACCTGTGATCGATTAAGAAAATATTCATGTATATATTTTCAGATTGATGTGGAACGCCGTGGATGGAAAACCATGATGCTCCTCCATTAACATACTATTGATAGATGGTTGTTAAGTATTCAATACTAGTGATTCCAACATTTTAGAGGTAGGTATGTGATTAAATTGAAATAGGTCAATGGAAATACGAAACGGTATATCCTTACAGACGCCAATATTTAAACAAATCGGAGTAAAAGGAAATACACTGTGTCAATAAAATACACAACTTTCCCACACGAAGATCTGCTCTTTGATGTGCTATTTGAAGGAAAACCAGGCCTATACACAAACGGGATGGGGGTTCATAAAAAAATTTACAATAATCAATATTTATCAATGAATGATGATAAAAAAAACTATACAACTAATAATTTTTGAGGGTGGGGGGTGGGGAGGTTTGAAACTACAACCACTCCTTGTATACGTGCTTGAAGAAAACTTATGGAAAACTTAATGTTGATTTTTAACCTTAGATATAAACACAAACATTTTTATGATTTTTCAACTACAAAATTACTTGCATATTTATATAATAAAAAATTCACAGCTAGTTGGTCCTACGTGGTCCAACACACACAATGAGTTAATATTTTTAACTCATAATTTTTATCTATAAACTTGCGTTATGAATTATTAATTTCAGTAACATAATTAATAATTTTATATTTGCGTTCTTATCTAGATATCTAGATGAAAAAAAAATGTATTTATTAATGTATATCATTGTGGTAATTATTTTAAACCTATACATTTTTTTCTATAAATATCCGCAGTAAAAAAATATTTACTAATATACCTATATTTGATATATAAATTTTATTTTGATGTTAAAGATTTATTTGTGTTTTTTAAAGCCAATCTAATGATCTTACCATTAATTTTTTCTAGAAAAATAAAAAATTCAACGTTTTAGTTAATTTTAAGATAATCATTACATATTTACAAATAGATATACAAGAGAATACAAATTACACATCGTAAAAATATCATATCCTTATTAAACATTATTAGATTTAGAATGATATTTTTTAATGAAATAATTATTGAAATTTAATAAAGTTTTAATTAAAAACTACTCCTTTAATTTGGCTCCAGTACTGACAAGTGACAATGCAGGGCGATCTTGGATAGCGGCTGTCAAGTCAACTTTATCTCAAAAAGATTTGCAAAATTACTACAGTTAACTTATGGAAAACTTAGTGTTGAATTTTTTATCTTAGATATAAACACAAACATTTTTATGATTTTTCAACTACAAAATTACTTGCATATTTATATAATAAAAAATTCACAGCTAGTTGGTCCTACGCGGTCCACCTCACACAACGAGTTTTTATTTTTAACTCATAATTTTTATCTATTAACTTGCGTTATACATTATTAATTTCAGTAACATAATTAATAATTTTATATTTGCGTTCTTATCTAGATATCTTGACGAAAAAAAATGTATTTATATTAATTAAAAGTTTAAAATCAATCTAATTTTCTTACTTTCATGTTTTCCTAGAAAAATAATATAACATTTAAATTTCAAAAAAAAATTATATATTTACAAATAAATACACAATTGAATACAAATTATACATCGTACTATGTATCTTATTACTTATTAGTATATTATTGTGGTAATTATTTTAAACCTATACATTTTTTTCTATAAATAACCGCAGTAAAAAAATATTTACTAATATACCTATATTTGATATATAAATTTAATTTTGATGTTAAAGATTTATTTGTGTTTTTTAAAGCCAATCTAATGATCTTACCATTAGTTTTTTCTAGAAAAATAAATCGAAAAAAATCATCGCTGTACCATTTCAAGCTACAATGAGTCATCTGCAGTATAATAATACCATACAATCGCCCCTTACTCTAGTAAGCATTGGACGCACAAGTGCGAAAAAGTGCATTAATCGACAAACTAAACGGGAGGCCTGAACTAATGGGTTTTTAAACCATTACAACAAAAATAATTCATTTGAAACTTAGATTAAGTCTACGGTTGAATTTAAATCATAGGTCCATGAGGTAATCATAAGCAACATGCATAATATGTGACTCATTGAGGCGGTAAGAAAAAACTATAGAAAAAAAATTCTATTAATAATCACAATCTTACACTTGCAAAGAACGAGGATGAAAAACGGTTTTTAATAAGCGATTCCACAGTTAATCATATATTTTTGATGAATAAAAAAGATGTATGCTTCGAGTTTGCAACAGACTTGATAACTTCGACTTTACGATTCCGAATCAAAACATCGTAATTTGTGTTTGAAATTTTAATTATAATTATATCACTATATTTTTTTTCTTATAATGTTTTACATCTATATTAAAGAGCAAAATTGTGTCATTATGTTTAAAAAAACCTATTTTATACTACTATCTGTTAAATCATATTCTTAAGTTAATTATATAATTTAATTCTTTGTGCACTCGAAAGTTAATAAATCAATAAATAAGCCTCATTGTCCAAACCGATAAGAAAATGTATTTAAATCTTCGTTCAGTTTTAGGTAAATGTTAACTCTATATAGACGGTAGACAGTTTAATTTTCTCCGAGAAATAGAGGAGACAGCAATCGTGTAATTGGTGAAGAATATTATAAATACATAATAAAAATAATAAGAGAGAAACATGGCCTTCCTAAAAAAATATCATAGGTAACTCAAAACAATTTAGATTTAATTCCAAAAACCTTTACTCATTAATATCTGTCCCTAATCTAGAACAGGAAGCATTATAAAAGAGACTCGCCAATAAAAGTACTAATTAGTAATTAAGGATGATTACAATAGTATTATGGTTAACTGAGTCAAAAGCAATGTTAAAAAATTCATGAAGATTACATCAACCTGTGATCGATTAAGAAAATATTCATGTGTATATTTTCAGATTGATGTGGAACGCCGTGGATGGAAAACCATGATGCTCCTCCATTAACATACTATTGATAGATGGTTGTTAAGTATTCAATACTAGTGATTCCAACATTTTAGAGGTAGGTATGTGATTAAATAGAAATAGGTCAATGGAAATACGAAACGGTATATCCTTACAGACGCCAATATTTAAACAAATCGGAGTAAAAGGAAATACACTGTGTCAATAAAATAAACAACTTTCCCACACGAAGATCTGCTCTTTGATGTGCTATTTGAAGGAAAACCAGGCCTATACACAAACGGGATGGGGGTTCATAAAAAAATTTACAATAATCAATATTTATCAATGAATGATGATAAAAAAAACTACACAACTAATAATTTTCGAGGGTGGGGGGGGGTTTGAAACTACAACCACTCCTTGTATACGTGCTTGAGGAAAACTTATGGAAAACTTAGTGTTGATTTTTAACCTTAGATATAAACACAAACATTTTTATGATTTTTCAACTACAAAATTACTTGCATAATTATATAATAAAAAATTCACAGCTAGTTGGTCCTACGTGGTCCAACACACACAATGAGTTAATATTTTTAACTCATAATTTTTATCTATAAACTTGCGTTATGAATTATTAATTTCAGTAACATAATTAATAATTTTATATTTGCGTTCTTATCTAGATATCTTGACAAAAAAATGTATTTATTAATGTATATTATTGTGGTAATTATTTGAAACCTATACATTTTTTTCTATAGATATCCGCAGAAAAAAATATTTACTAATATACCTATATTTGATATATAAATTTAATTTTGATGTTAAAGATTTATTTGTGTTTTTTAAAGCCAATCTAATGATCTTACCATTAGTTTTTTCTAGAAAAAAAAAATTCAACGTTTTAGTTAATTTTAAGATAATCATTACATATTTACAAATAGATATACAAGAGAATACAAATTACACATCGTAAAAATATCATATCCTTAATTAACATTATTAGATTTAGAATGATATTTTTTAATGAAATAATTATTGAAATTTAATTTAGTTTTAATTAAAAACTACTCTTTTAATATGGCTCCAGTACTGGGCAATATCTGAGCTCTTCCTGATATCCGAAGAGAACAAGCTCTTATTCTGGAATAGACTAAAATCAATAATAACAAGAGCCTCTTGGTACACGCAGATGTAAGATTAAATGTGGATAGACTGAGACTTAATTCTCGCAAACCACCCTGGAAAACCGCAGAAATATTATTACTGGAAAATACTGGGGGAAATATCAAATGGCTTGAGAATTAGATGATGGAAAATCCTGATGTACGAACCATTGTTACCAATCCAATTTCCAAACAACTAGGCTTTGATCTGCCTATACAAATTTGGGTGACCCTAAATCGCATTGAGATCTACCATGATAGGTGTAATCACATGATGTTCAAATGGAAATTACATACTACTCCTTCATGTGACTTTGGGAATGATAAACAAACAATCTCCCGTATAGCAATTAAATGCCCGATCCGTTCATTCAAAGACACTTTATATTATATCCAACAGCTAACGAGGATGTAGTTGATTGAGTAAGAAATCTGGGCTTTAATTTATAGCCTATAGTTTCAAATATATCCCAGCTTTAATAGTTTCCATTCGTCATTTTAAGCTTATTTTTTTATTATTATTTTTTTACTATAGTATATGTGTCTGTTAATATTTATATATTTAAATTTTTTGCTTTACTCTGTCATACGAAATATAATATGTATTTATATTTTTAACTTATGAATTTTTTTCTATAAATATCCGCAGTAAAAATTATTTACTAGTATACTTATATTTGAGGTATAAATTTAATTTTGATGTTAAATTTTCAACTTCTAAATAGGTACACGATTTCATAGAAATAGTATTATCATATCTTCAAAGTAGTTAAACAATATCAAAAAAAAATTTATGAGCAGCAAACTAAATGAAAGATTATCGTCGACAATGCAGGGCGATCTTGGATAGCGGCTGTCAAGTCAACTTTGTCTCAAAAAGATATGCAAAATTACTACAGTTAAGTTATGGAAAACTTAGTGTTGAATATTTTATCTTAGATATAAACACAGACATTTTTATGATTTTTCAACTACAAAATTACTTGCATATTTATATAATAAAAAATTCACAGCTAGTTGGTCCTACGCGGTCCACCACACGCAATGAGTTAATATTTTTAACTCATAATTTTTATCTATAAACTTGCGTTATGCATTATTAATTTCAGCAACATAATTAATAATTTTATATTTGCGTTCTTATCTAGATATCTTGACGAAAAAAATGTATTTATATTAATTAAAATATTAAAATCAATCTAATTGTCTTACTTTCATGTTTTCCTAGAAAAATAATATAACATTAAAATTTCAAAAAAAAATTATATATTTACAAATAAATACACAATTGAATACAAATTATACATCGTACTATGTATCCTATCTCTGTTAATCATTATTATATATAATATGATAATTTATTACTATATTATGTACAAATACATTTAGTTATTTTAATGACTATGTCACTAAGCTTAAATCGTATTTTAAATAGTATTATCATATCTTCGAAGTAGTTAAACAATATCGAAAAAAAATTTATGAGTAGCAAACTATATGAAAGATTATCGTCGACAATGCAGGGCGATCTTGGATAGCGGCTGTCAAGTCAACTTTGTCTTAAAAAGATATGCTAAATTACTACAGTTATTATGTAAGAAGTCTTTATTAGCAATACGTGGTATTAAAGACAATCGCTCAAAAGCAAAGTCATGTAACGAGTTTAAAATTGAATCTAGAACGAGTGGTTTTAGTATAATTTTTCTTGTTATGTATTGCCTAACATCGAAGGTTAATTAGCGTCTTGTCCAGAGCCGGCTGATGGATGGGGAATATCTAGTTCTGTGTCTCTATTGCTAGTTGATCCGGATTTTCACCGCCCTCAAAGCATTGATCTTTCATAAATATTCGTTATAAATAAATATTTACTAAAATTTATACTTATTTGATATAAAAAATTAATTTTGACATAATTTAAGTATTTATGTTTTTTAATGTTAAACCATTCTAATTACTATGTACAACGAAAAAACTATAATGTTGATTCCAGAGTAACTAATATTTATCTTATGTACTTTATTTTTCTTTACATAGAAATTTCATTCATTTATAGATAAATACTATTTACCTATGGAATATTCAACATTAAAAATGATAACATTGTTTACTTACTTATTGATTCCTCTAGAAAGATAATTCAACAATTTAATTATTTTTAAAGGAATTATTACTATCATATTAATTACAAATAATTACACAATTAAATACAAATTATACATTATTTATATCTGATCCCTATTAATCATTATTAGATTTAGTATATTCTATTACTATATATAATATAATATCAATAATTATAATTTTTTTCTATAAATATCCGCGGTAAAAAATTATTTACTAGTTGGATATAAATTTAATTTTGATGTTAAAAATTTATTTGTGTTTTTTAAAGCCCTTCTAATGATCTTACCATCAGATGTTTCTAGAAGAAAAAATTCAACGTTTTAATTAATTTTAAGATAATTATTACATATTTACAAATAGATATACAATAGAATACAAATTATACATCGTACAAATATCATATCCTTGTTAAACATTATTAGATTTAGAATGATATTTTTTAATAAAATAATAATTTTATTATAGGTTAAAACTATTTAGTTTTGTTTAATTTGTTATATCATCAAATTTCAATAACTCGGTTCAATTTATAATAGAAAAATTAATTATCAATTAGATTTACAATATATAAAGGATTGTATAATAGAAGCAAAACAAAGGAAAATGCCAGTAAAACTATTACTGGTTTATAATATCTAAGCAATACCTACACCACATTTCTTCTCGAAAAATTTTATTAATTAGTATGTATTAATTATTTTAAACTTGGGGTACAAAGGAAGGTAAATTGCTTCCACCTAGTGTAACCCGAGTAACATTTATAAACGGCTAAAGATTTACCAAATCCAACTGCTGTACTGTCTCCATGACTTCATAGCAAGTATGAGCAACAACATCAACAATAATATGTACTAACAATAAAAACAGCCTTTTTATGGCTCTTTGACTCGAGATTTTGGCCCTTGGCTAATTATCTTCCAACTGAATGTTGAAGGTTTAAGCAGAGACAAAAGTAGTTATTTAGCTCGATTAGATCAGAACTTAAAGCTGAAGTAGTTTACTACAGGAGACTCATGTCCCAGATGAAGAACAAATGCATTGCCGAAGGAACATCGATGGTTATATTACCCATTTTTGCCACCTATCACAAGCATATGGAACCGCTAGCTACCTATATATACGAAATAATATCTCTAACTCGAGTCACATGTTACCTATCTACAAGAATGGATGGGCTTGTCTCTGTGGTAACTGATAGCTACCAACATGTGTTAACACATATTAACGCCGAAAAATATTAAAATTGTAAATATAACCGGCCCCGGAGGACAGCTTGTCACACACACACACACACACACAATAATCATCGTCACAGTTCTTGTTTTATTTATGTATGTTCTTATTTGTGTCCTGAGTGAATTATATAACGTATAGATAATCTTGTTATCTTATGCCGCCGCGACGGCTACAACGCTACGTGAATTATGAATATTATTTAACACGGCCGTCGGAAAAGTCACTTCTCGTACCGTACGTTTTCGCGGCAGTATAGTCGCATGTGCTAATTTTTATTTACTAAAAATACTATTTTTTAACATTGTAAGCCATAAGAGCTAGTTAATAAATATATTTTCATAGTTGACGCGAGTCGCCAAATTTGTCAATTGTAGGCGATATTATATTATATTGTGTACGCTAATCGCACTACATTTATAATGTATTTTATAATACGTGCAGTGTTAATTTTTATATTTTATTAGCGCTGATCAATACATTTATTTATTTATTTTTTTTATTTTGCGTATTATATTATTATTGTACAGGCGCGAATCGTCACTTTTTTGTACTAGTATTGCTGTTTTATTGGCGCTAATCGCCGCATTTATTATGTATTTATAATTTTTAAATTTGTCAGAAATCGTTGTATTTATTTAATGTCTGTGTCAGTGTAATTATTATGTAGGTCAGATTAGGTAGCAACTGGCCAGCCGAGCACCGACAAAGTTGTGAGTTTTTCTTTATATATTATTATTATTTAAGTTTATATTCAATATTGAGCTAAAAGGGCTATATTATTATATATATTGTAATTTTGTGTTATTGAGCCAGAAGGGCCATAACATTACTTATGTATTATTATATTGGTTGTGCCAACCCGGCAATCTAATTTCTTTTATTTTTATTTGTTAGCCTAAAAGGGCCATAGGTTATTATTTATCATTATTTTATTATATTATATTTTTTACCAATATTGCAACGGAGTTACCATTTTTATTATTAATTATTTGTGACACAAATACACATATTGCACAAAACGCACTACATAGCTCGACAGTATTTACCCAGCAATCCCGACCGCTGCTGTTCGAGCTATTACATAACTACACACCCAGCTAGTCCTTCATATTTTAAGTCTGTTAGTGTTAGTGGTGCGTAATTAAATTTAGTGTTCGAGTGCGAGTATTACCATTTTACGTCCCGGCCCTTACATTTTGGTGACCTCGACGTGATTTTTTCTATTTATTTTTGTCGTGTTTTATTATTTATGAATTCTACAGTCGACTTCTTTTTTTGTCATTTTTCTCTAGCCATCATTCAACATTATATCAATTTTGAATTATTCTTATTATAATTATAAAAAATAATTATTATTCATCAGATATCTACACCAAACTTCTTCTCGTTAAATTGTATTAAGTACGAAATGTGTTAGTTTTTTTTAAACTTTAAAATTTTTACCAAGTATATCTGTTATAAAATATAAATAAATATTTCCTAATATAAATTTTAAATGTGAATTTAATTTTGACGTAAAATGTGTTGATAATTTTTCAAATTAAAACCTTTCTAGTTATCATATAACATTATAACGCATTACGCAATAGCCAATAGGTATACAATGTTATTCTACAGAAATAATATTTATCTTATGTTCTAGTTTTCTCTTTACTTAAAAAATGTATTTCAATTACAGTTACAGATAAAGACTTTGTATAAAATATAGAATATCAGTAATTATAAATTTATTTACTTACTTCCACCGCTCACTAGAATAAGAATTTAACATTTTAATATTATTTCTAAGACAATAATTAAATTATATTTACAGAATAGAATACAAATTATACATAGTAGCTAGTTTATCCTTCATTTTATCATTACTCGATTTAGTATGATATTTAATAATTAAGTACAATATGGAAACTGTAATTATTAAATTTTTCTATATGCATTTAATTTTTTATTGTTGAGCTTAAATCCATCTAAATTTCTTTAAAATTTAATTAGTACTTTTTAGTTATTTAAAAATTACGTTGGCAATGGCAATCATAGATAATTAATTTGTCCTTATTAAACTATATTGATAATTGTAATTTTATTTACTTACCACATGACACTAGTAAAAAAATTCAACATTTAAATTTTTTTCAAGATCATAATTTTATATTATATATCGTAGATATATAATCCTTTTTTATCGTTATTAAATGTACTATGATATTTTATAATCATATAGATAAAATACCAATAATATTATTATACTAAATTTAAACATAATTTTGTTTTAATTTTATTGTTGAGCTTAAATCCACCAAATTAAATTTGTTTAAAATTTAATTAGTTCTTATATTCAAGTTTTTTTAAAAGTGTGTAAAACTCAATTCTTTCTTATATTCCTATTAAATCAGTTCTTATGAATAAAAAAAAAGTAGTAATAAAACGTAATTCGCTAAATACTTAATTAAATAGTTGATATGGCCAGTTAAATAACTAAAGAACAACCAAAACTGAAACTTTTTGAATTTAACACTGGTTCTTATGGGACTCATATGTTAATATATATAAGCATGTACAATATAAATATGTATATATTTGCTACACCTGTTGAAATATCAGTAAATAGTGCTCAAATAGTGCTTGTGGCAAAATTATATTTTATATTATTCTATTTTTCTAGCGAGAATTTTATTCCAACATTTTGTTGTTGTAGATCATGGGTTCTCAACCTTTGAGCTTCACAGCCCCTTACAAACTATTGTATGAGTTCACGCCTCAGTGCCTCACCACCAAACTATTTGATATATGCATAATATATATATATATGGATAATGGATACACTGATATTCCAAACAAATCAAACATCTTTTGAGTGTTAATCGAGTATCCCAACTGTGATTTAACGTTTATAAAAGTACCCATACTACTCAGGTATAGGTTAAATTATGTGAATAATTATGCGTAGATTAAAAATTGTTTCGCAGTCTGTATTCGTCTACAGCAATATTATTGTCGTTTAAATTTGTCCACGTTTATTTTATTCTGTTTTCCAATATTCCGAAAGTTATATAAAGTAAGGATTCTAAGTTAAAAATGTGTTTAAAGAATTGGGCGAAAACATTTTTTCAACTGATGGATTAATTTTATACTGTAAAATTTATGACGTCTAGGTATCAAGTGAAAATATATTCCATTTACAGTAACATAATATAGGAAATTTTTAATTCACACTTATTCTTTTTTATATAAATTATTAAATGCTGTATTTTTTTTTTTTGCATTTTTTCAAATTTTAAATTATTTTTTTAACTATTGATTATATAAAAGACACAGATATTTAATTGTTGATTTCCTGCGTGAACAAATGTGTTTTATTTATATTGCATATCGTAAGTACCTACTTAGTAAACGTGTACAATTCAATAATGTACCTACGCCTTATTTACTTTGTAATTGTTTAATTTATGACGTGGATAAATACTGGTTAGTTCAAAAATTTTCTAAAATTTATAACAACTCGTTTGAATTAGTAATTGCAATTGTTACGTGCATAACATCATTACGATATACTCAATAATCATTTATTTTTATAACCGAATATTCGTATGATTACTAAGAATGTTTCAATCAGAATTAGATTTCACACGTTGTGGCTCATAGCAATCGGAGCATATTAACATGACACATTTTACCATAAATCAACCTTTCCCGTTTCGCTCAGATACTCGTTTCGGCAAAAACCATTTTAGTCGTTTAAAACTTATTTTGGCAATGGCAATCATAGATAATAACTTTGTCCTCATTAAGCTATATTGATAGTTGTAATTTTATTTACTTACCACATGACACTAATAAAGAAATTCAACATTTTAATTTTTTTCAAGATCATAATTTTATATTATATATCGTAGATATATAATCCCTTTTTATCGTTATTAAATGTACTATGATATTTAATAATTATATAGATAAAATAACAATAATATTATTATACTATATTTAAACATAATTTTGTTTTAATTTTATTGTTGAGCTTAAATCCACCAAATTAAATTTGTTTAAAATTTAATTAGTTCTTATATTCAAGTTTTTTTAGAAATTCATAAAACTTAATTTTTCTCATATTCCCATTAAATAAAAAAAAAAAATTCACCATAAAACGTATAATTGTTATGCTTATGCATTTACTTAACTAGTGTGTATATTGTTGTAAATGAAAATATTATTTTTAATCTATGCTTAGAATATATAAACTATTTTTACAATACTTACTAACAAAATTTAGTGTAACTTATAGTTTACAACTGTGCATTTCTTAGTTTAGACCTGAGTTTTAGATTCTGAACGGAGTGATGAATGTATTGATTTTACAATGATGTATGTTTTTTTTGTTTTGTTTTTGTTTTTGGTGTCTGTGTACAGCATAACTAAGTCATAACTAGTCGAAATAATGCTTCAATTTCAAACTTCGGGGGTGGTTTCCGATGGAAAAGTGAATAACTTTGGTGCATTATAGAGGTAAAAAGTAAACATTTTCTAACAATTTTCAAAAAAATCGAGAAAAACAAAAAAAAAAATGACGGAAAACGGGAATTTTTACGCAAAACCAGTTTTCGACCGAATCGATTTTTTTATATGGTTTTTATTCAAAAACTAATCACTGCAAATACTTGAAATTTTCACCAAATTTTTATGTTAGTGGTATCTATATACTATTAAATTTTCAAAAATGTTTGACTTTTTTTGAGTTATTTATAGACCTCTGAAATTTTCGATTTTTATGCGATTTGTTTTTGAAGTGTCGGTAAAATAATTTTGGATGACCAAAAAAACTTGAAAATTTAATACTAGGTTCCTTATGAGTTGTTCTTATTGTAGCTAAAAAAAATTATCGTTAGGTTAAAAATCGTTAGTCACAATTTTTTTTTTATAAGCGTTTATAGTTCAAATTTTTACGAAATCTATCGAAAACGCGAAAATTTACAAGTAATTTTGAAGTTGAATAATCATAAAATGTTTTGTGTTTATAACTAAGGATTAAAAATACAACACTAAGTTTTCCATAGGCTTTTTTTCAAGTAGCTATAGAGAAAACTCGAAGCATCATTTTAGGAAAAATTTTAAGTGCGTTTGAATTTTAAATTTTTACGAAATCGCGTAACGATAACGATTTATCCTCAAATTATTTTAAATATTTGTTATTATTTAAAAAGTATAAGTCGTAGATACTTGAAAATTTTACCAGTTATTTAGATTTGCATTTTCTTTACATGATTTAATTTTCAAAATATTTTGAGTTTTTTTTGGGCTATTTATAGACAACTGAATTTTTCAATTTTTCTGAAAATTTTTTTTGAAGTGTCGATAAAATTTTTTTGGCCCAATCACAATACTTGAAAATTTTATACAAAGTTCCTTAGGTGTTATTCTTATAGTGATTAAAAAATTATTAGAATACATAGGCACAATTTTTTTTTATTAGCATTTGAAGTTCAAATTTTGACAAAAATTCGTCAAAATCATGAATATTTGCAAACTATTTAAATATAATACATTATCCTAGACTGACAAATCATCTCCGTTCAGAATCGTTTTTCGTATACAACGATACCTATCATTGCATTCAAATTTAACCTACCCTAGTCCGAGGTCCACCCCACCTCCTAATGTAAAGCAGAGCAGTACCCACTTACCGACTTTTTTTCACTTAAAATTACACAAAATGTGTTTAAATGTTTTTTTTTTAATAAGGACTGACTACAATTATAAATAAATACTGTGTTCAGAATATACAACATTAATAATTGAAACATAGTTTACTTACATATTTTTTTCGCTATAAAAATAATTCAAACAATTAAATTATACAATATAATATATGAACAAAGATTATACATGTCAAATAGTGTGTACATTTTGGGATTGAATTATTATTATTTAAGTGTATATTTAATAACTTTTATATTATTAATTATTATGAATTTTTATAAGATTAGGTAGTCAAATAAAATGCATATTATCTTATAAATACAAAAATAATAATGTATATTACCCAAATCTTGTGATGAATTTTCGATTAAAATTATGCTAATGCATATTACTATAAATGTGGCATTCACTTTGAATAACATTGAAGCCATTTTCTTATGAAAATTTTTACGGACTCTTCTATTATACCTACATAGATACGTTTTTCAACGACGAATGGTGATAAATAATATATAGAAAACTTAATACTAAAGAAAATCTGATTTTTTTAAGCCTTTTAAGTTGTTCGGTTGTTTTTCTTATTTGTTTTTCTTATTTGTTTTTAAAGTGTGTACCAGCCATAAAATCTCATTGGTTACTAGTATTTTTAACAATATACAGAGTGATACACCAAATATCTTTAACTCGTTTCCTTCAATTTTACGGTTTTTCTAAACCTAAATTTTTTATATTTAATACAAAACTTTACTTTCATATGTACTAGATTTTTTGTACCAAATAAGAAGTCTTTGTAGAAACACCTAATTTAATTTTTAAAATCACAATGGCTTAAATGGCTTCGTGGCTATCAGCCTGCGAGTTCATATCTACTCCTAAGTACTTAAAATTTCGAACTGTTTCAAATTAAAAATATTTTACTTTCACCACCCAGTGAATAATATTATATCCTAGGCTGACAAATTATCCTCGTTCAGTATTGTTTTTCTTATACGATGATATCTATTATTTTATTCAAATTTTACACAACCATTATAGTGACCTACTATACAGCAGAACTTTCCTCGTTTGATCACTGTTTTTTAAAATACAATTTGTAATGGATTTTATACAGTGTGAATGAGTAATTTTTTTTTTTTTTTTATTGTCGAGTTTAATCATCTATAGTGTTGTTAATATAGTTAAATTATCGATTTCTAATTAGATAGTTCATTTTATAATAAATAAATTGTTTTTCAAATGTTAAATAAGTTATTTTTTAAGGTGGTATTACAACTACACAAAGCTATTATGCCATATTAGATCAATGATTGGGCCTTTGTAAAAAATGTTATTCTCATAAGCGCCCGGAAGGGGGACAAGCTGGGGCATTTGCCTCTCCTGGCTTTTCAAAAATATGTTTCAAATTGAATGTTTAAAAATAAATTACTATTTATTATATAACAAATCCTAACATTGCGCCCTCTTAGAAAAATTTCTGCGAGCGTCTATGGTTATTCTGATTACGTTTTTACTTAGTACCTACCTATTTGTTTTTCCTTCATGAAAAAGTATATTAATTTTTGTCTAATTCTAATAATTAAATTCTCAATATAAATATTCCACATACAATTTTAGTTTATTAATATGCCGAGGTATTTAGTGGAAATACGTATGGTTTATTTAGGACAGGTGCAAGTTGTGGTAAAACTTTTAATAAACACATTTATTTTTATTTTTTTCTATTTCCTATAAGCGTATGACATTTTTTAACCAATTGTGTAAACAGTGTAGACAGAAATAAAATTAGGCGTATTACATGACTTTTTATTTTACACAAAACAGAAACTATTTTTTGTTAAATTCACAATATTTTTGTCAAATAAAACTAAAAACCAAAAACAATTATAACTACGTAAAAATGCTATTTACTAAAAATCCATATACCTATCCTAGTACTTAATAACTACTTGGACTCCGTTTCAAAAAATAATAGAACATATAACTATACAAGTATTTAATTTAATAGGTTTTATTTTTTTTTATAAGCATTTAAAGTTCAAATTTTTATGAACTATGAAAAATCACGAACATTCTCAAGTAATTTTATAGTTGCAAATTCATAAATTATTTTTGTTTTTATGTCTAATTTTATTTTATTTCGCTTTATTCTTTAAATATTGTTAACCACGGGCCGCATGTTATACACACCTGTTGTTTGGTGTATTTCTAACATAAAATTAATAAATATATTAAAACTTATGTAATTAATAACTATAATTTATTTAAAATATATTAATATTTAATACACTCGTACCTTCATCTATATAATATTCAACACAATTTTTTTTGGTTTTAAAATCTATGCATTTCTTAAAAAACAATAAGAGAATGTGGTAAAAAAAATAACATAAATCATAGATTTACAATAATAAATTAAATTGTTTAGGTGATACGTTATACAATAAACCAATTTCAAACATTTATAAAGTTTATAATTTGAAATATTTATAATTATATTTAGTTTAAGTCTTGATGAAATTAATAGGTGCATAGTTTGTATAAATAATAGCTGGTCAATTCAATAGAATATAATATTAATATCCACCATCTCTATCTGCCAATCATTTTCATCTTCAACTTAAAGTAGTGGTCATCAAGCTCTATTTTTTCAACATAAACCCTAAATTTATATCCTGAAACGGCTGGAACATACACATATCGTAAATTTAAGCCGCCACCACTGTCGGAACTATTCGAGTTGTATTTACAACATCTAAAAAATAATTAAACTAAATAATTTTAGTATTTTATTGTTTAGATACCATAACTACATAATTATAAATTATGTATGTATCTAATGATTCAATAAATAGTTAAAATTACGCCAAAGTGCTACAAAAGATTTTTCACCTTAACCTTGGAAGAAATAATAATTTTCATAGATTAATAATAGTGTGTACAATATTTTATAATTATAATATTATTGTTTTTGTTTTTTAGCACGATATAAAAAATTCCTTTAGAGCGGGAAATTTCAATTTTCTTGGCCATAATGCTTAAGAATACAATTGACAATTTCTAAATACTATTTACTATTTACAAAATTCATTATTTTACTAAATCTTTATCAGTACCAAATGTAACTCGTTGTTTTAGATAATTTTTCTGTGATGCCAAGAGTATCATTTTGCACAAACAGACAACAGGCAGATATATTATACTTTTTCTTTAAAAACGTATTAGGTAAATCTATTGATAAATTGTTTTACAAGATATACAACCAATGGTAGTTACAACGTTATTATTTCAAAATATCTAAATTAACGATTATTTGAACCTTGTTTGTTTACTTTTTGATATTGCTAGAAAAATTATTAAGCATTTTAATTATTACTTAAACAATAATAACATTTTTCTAACTAAACATACACAATAGATACAAATTATACATCGTAGAGATCCTATTTCTTTTATCTTTATTAAAATTTAGGCGGGCCGAAAATATGAAATAATTCGCGTGCCGAATGCTAAACTTAACTTTTATGCATAACTAACATCTAAGTATTAAAAAAATGGTGGAATAGTCTGTATTATTCTTTTGGTGATAATAAATAAATATATATGATTAAATAAAAATTAAGAAGTTTAAAATGATTAATAAAATATGAACAATTATTAATATTATTTTTAAATTATTACTATATTATAATTTTAATTCTAATCAATTACATTTTACAATACAAATAATAATATCATCAAATTTCAAAATAGAAAAACCTATTGACGTTACAATTTTGAAAAATTCAACACAAAATCATGTACTTATTCATCAATTATTTATTTTAACATAATAAATTTAAGCAATCTATTACAATTAATAAAATACCTGTCTTCTATAATAATTTTGCGAAATTATAAGTTCTAAAATAATGGTTAACTGAGTAGATAACGCTCTACTGTGTAGTAGGTCACTATTATTTATGTGTTAAATATGAATCCAACAATAAGTATCATTTTATACGAAAAACGATTTTGAACTGAGATAAAAAATGTGATGAGAAAATGCCATTTAAAACAACTGGTGTGTGTTTCAAATTTCTACAACTAGTAATTTTTAACTATAACAAAAATCTAAAATAATTTGATAATAAAACGTTATTTTAAGTGGGAATTTTGGATTTCGTAAACATATTTTCAAAAAAAGGCAATGCTAATTGTACTTGCATAATTTGTTTTATTTGAATAAATAACAACAAAGTTAATCAATTATATTTAAATTTCAAAATAAATTTTAATCAGTTATTAAACAACAACTATAACACCGTCACATTGTCTAAATATTTAATCATATTGATTTTATAAAATAAATTTAATGTATGTAAAAATAAAATGTATAAGAGTTAAATAAAAAATATCGTAAAAATTTTATAATTTCATCAAATAATTGACAAGTTTGGTATTAATATGTATAACTGTGCAAGTCATTCTAAGTGTAAGTAATAAAAATAGTTAATTTAGAGGATTTTGAACTTAGGTACATTTTTGTATTTTATTAAAATTTAGTGTAATTGTTTTAATATTTATTTTGATACATTTTATCTCAAAAGGTAATTTTACTGATGTCTGTTAAGTAGCTTAATATAGGCAATTGTAATATTTTGTTGTCCACAACAATTACTTAAACATTTATACAAAAATGCAATTAAAGTGTGTTGATTTAGATAAACTATAAATGATTCTAATAATATTGTATTGCTAAGATAATAAGTAATAACAATAATAAAAAATTGAGAGATAATGACGAGAAAATGGCATGTACATTTTAGAGTATATTTATTTTATAATAAATAATAATTAAAACAAATTTTTATTTAATTTTTTTTTAACATATTTTACTTTTTTTAAAACTATTTTGAAAAGCTGAATGTTATTTTATGCAAAATATTGTTTTTATTTCTTATAATTACCTATTTTTCCTCTAAAACTACTATAGTACAAGTAATTAATAATTATTATTTTCCCAGTTGATATATTTTTACATAAAATATTACACTATATTATGATAAATTAAATAAAAAAAAAAATTTGTTATTGGTTGAAGATAATTGAATAACATAACTATTGTACTGTAATTAGTAAAAATATGAAACATGTAACAACATAAAAAATAAACATTTAAATTTAATATAATATAAAGTAAATATAAAATAATATTTTATCATATATTATATAATAATATACGAATAAGACACAAAATAATTTGTGGTACATTTTGTAATTATATTTTATTTATCATTCTAGTTTTGAATGGTTTTTATAAATATTAAGTAATTTTTTTACAATATCACAGTCTGTAATATAAATGGGATCTTCTTTAAATATTGAATTTAATTTTAAATTATTTTCATTTAAATATTCCTTTAAAACCTTCGCTGATCCATGAAATTCATGTGCTAATGTAGTGACTAGGATATCTTTGAGATTATCAACTTGAATACCAGCTCCGGGAATTATAATAAGACGATCTTTCATTGTTTCGATTAAAATTTTAATCAAACATTTTCCATCAAATGCTACAGGACTTCTACCACTAGTTAGTAAACGTTTAAAACCCAAATCAGCTATTTTTTGTGCCATTTTTATTGGATTTTGTGTAGCTACGTCAAATGCTCGATGGAATGTAACAGGTAATGGTTGAGCCGTTAAAATTACTGAAGCACAAGCAGCAATATCAATATCTCCAGTTGAATTAAGAGCCCCAAATACAAATCCATCAGCTCCAGCTTTTTTGAATGAAGTACAATCTTTAAGAATAACTCCAATTTCTAAATCTGAAAATTGGAAATCATAACCACATCTTGGTCTAAGCATAACAAAAATAGGAATTGAAACAATGGTTTTTAAGGTTTTTAATAGTCCCAGTGATGGTGTTAATCCTCCTTCACTTAATGCACTGCATAACTCTAATCTATGAGCTCCTCCATTAACCGCATTGATAGCAGATTCCACACTATCAACACAGACTTCCATTTTATCTAAAAAATAAAAATTGAATTAACAAAATATTTTACCTACTTAATAACTTTCAAGTTATAATATAAAAGTCATTACTATTAAATCGATTAATACTTTATAATTTAGAACATAAATCATTAAACTTAAAATTAATTAATTAAATATTTATTTACAAGAAATTTAAACATCAAAAAACTTTTATTCATTTTAAAGACATGCCAATATATATTTTGTTCTCTATGATTAAAAATACTGGAAATGTGCTCAGTAGAACTTATTTTAAGTTATTAGCTTTAATCTTAGAGTAAGCTGAACTATTTTTAATCAACTTTAAAAATAAGGAAAGTACTTGAAGCATATATTATGACTTTTAGAAAGATATAACTAACTTTAAATTAAAACAACAACAAAAGCTAAGCGGCATCACTTAGTTAGATAATATTCATTATTAAAATTTGAATATAGGTCAATTCTCTTTAACATTAAAACTAAAAGCATAAAATTGATTCACAAATTTACTATATTGTATGTATAATTGTAAGTGAGTATTTAACATTTTTTTAAATAAAATTTTAATCTAGTTATTTAGGTCCCTATTTTTTTAGTTTACTGTTCTACTTTTTTAAATTATATTAAAAATATTTCATTTTGAACTCTATTTTAATAAAATATAACTTATATTTTTCTATTAAATGGTTTTTATGTAACCTGTATAAGATATATATATAAATATAATAATAAAAATAAGTATAAATAGTAACCAGTTATAATTAATTAATAATAATAACAAGTAACTAAATTAAACATTATTTATAATACATGCATTATAACAATAGATCTAAAATTAATGTGTCTACGGTGTACGGTGTACGTATTGAAAAATGAAACATTTTATATTATTGATAACAAAATACAATAAAAAATTGTATATTTTAATTAAATACTTAGAAAATGAATGTATTGTGAGGTATGGTACTAGAGGTATTAATTTCTATTATTAACAGTAAATAATATAATTATCATGTACACATTAGTGATCAGCAAAAATGCTAAACAATAACAATTAGTTATTTGTCATAGGCACCATCTACAAACATACATAGTGAGTAGTATCTAAGTAATTTATTAAAAAAGAAGGTTATGTAAACATTCTTCTACGTTATTACAAATTTAGTGAAATTCACATCACTGAATCTCACAGTACCTCATCTATGCAAATTAAATCTTTTATAAAATGGTATTAATGATACGATAAAGCAATACAAATAGATATGACTTCCATTTCAGCAATAATAACAAAATCAGCCGGCATACACTATAGGTAAATATGTAAACTTAGTATTTGGATTGAAATACAACAGTAAATTAAAAAAATCAGAGTAAACAACTTAAATGTATGATGTGAATACTCAACAAGTAATGAATACCTATCAACTATTAAATTAACCATATTTAATTTATTAATTATGTAGCTACCTACTGGGATGTATGACGTATGTGGATGCAATAAAATGTTGTATGATATGATTAGGCCAAACAGTTATACGATTACACTGTGTAACCTCATTTAATATACTCGTCACTGTAAGCCTGTTCAATTAAGTCTAATATTTTGAGGATAAATATTTTTTTGATTCAGTAATAAACTAGGTATACAATTTTTAATAAATTTTTGAAACATATAATGTAAATAAATTAAGACACAATGATTAATAACAATAAATAACTTACTGATAAGTGATAACCGAAAATAACAATATTGCTGTTACCGTGATTGTAATCACGGACTATGATAATATTATATCCTCACATCATATTATACAACGGTTGGAGCCATAGCTTAATATTTTGATGCACACATTACGACCAGTCGCGAGTTATGTGATCTCTACTGCGCATACGCAAACGACTTGTCGTACATTTTTCCCAATAATGATAAATATAAAAATAATATTACGTAACTGATAATTTGTTTTTAAGGCTTTAAGTTATATTTATATTATAAATATTATAACATGAATATAATAATATAATAATAATTATTATTATAGGAATAAATAGGCCGAGATAAATTTGCGACTCGTTGCTTGCACATACGCAGTAGAGGTCACATAATTCGCATGTGTGCATCATCGACATTATGTGTAATCTAAATGGCACGACTCTATCCATTGTATATCATCTAAGGATATATCTTGTTCATGATTGTAACTGTAGCGTGCCACGTTTGACCAACAGTAATGATATGGTATTTGAGGTAGTAGTTAGAAAATAAAAGATTGACAAAATATTTCTAAGTGTTTTTATTGTGAAAATATTCCAAGTCCAAATAATTATTTTAATTGAACTAGTGAAAAATATTCCAAGTCCAAAAGGCACAATTTTTGAGCTGGGTGACGTGAAGGTGCTCGTTCTAACTCTGGTAAATCACGTCTGAAATGTGCCTATTTGGGACATATATGATATATACTGAATTAGGTATAGGTTCATTAATACTGTCCAGAGACCCTCGCAATACCGACAGGTCCCTGCTGGTCAGTGCACGCTAGACATAGGTACCTATGTCAATATGATTATCACATATTTTTTAATCAGAAAAAAATAACTGAAATATTTGGAGGACGTCATAGCCGCACACAATATGGTTGTCTTATTAGTTATTATAGTGATAACTGCTATACATAGGTAATAACTTAATACCCATGTTTAAAACAAAAAATCAAAATTTTCGTCCAGAATAATCTGAGTGATCCGATCTATTAATTTTATCATAGTTTTTCATATCACAATGAGTTGACCTATTATACAATTTAAAGGTAAGAATATTATCTCTCTAGAATTACATGTATATTTATATACCCTTATTATAGGTAAGACTAGTGTAGTTTGTATATCATAATCTATAATAGACTAGTAGTAGTACGTATATAGTCCAGCTAGTATATTATAGAGTTCAATTATTTAATTATTATTATACCTATTTTAGGTATATCGTATATATTTATGTATAATGTATAAACACGATCTTAACTTGAGAGAATGCCAGTATGTCACACATCCTATTTTTGGAATCCCATGCTATCAGTTTCATTTTTTTTGTAATTCCGAAATTATAATATAGAGAACGGTAACAACTTACAAACAAAAAAAAAATAATATTTTTAAATACGTCTTTAGTTTGAAACAAATAAAAATAGATAACTAGACGATTTCTATATTGGTGAATAATATATATTATAAAATAAAAATGTTTCTAAGCACTAAATATTATACTCTACATTGTGCTTAAGTTAGGAATTTTAACTATTTCTATGCCTAGCCATTAGCTTATCGAGCATTGTCGTTATTTTTAATTAAGATGGGTGAAATATTTGTACATTTTTTTTCTAAATTACTTATTGCCTTTTATTTGTACACATTTGATATCAATAAAAATAATATCTAGTACTTAATTGTAAATTTGGCAAATTTTTTATTATCGAACAATTTTCAAAAGATGGGGTTACACTCTAATTCTTTTTTGCATGATACGAAATGTATATACCATAAAGAAGATAATATCTGCTTTGTTTGTTTTTATTTAAACATTTTAGTAGGTAAATTTTATTTTAAAGTATATTATTATTGTATTTTGGCGCTTTATACGTATATCAAAGGTAGGTACTGCAGGATACATCATAATAAAAATTGTTTATACGCGTTTGAAGTCAAAATGTTGACAAAATCCGTCAACACTACAAAATTTGAAGCATTATTAGAAAAGTTCCTAAAAAACTTGTATGGATTTCGTATAATAAGTTTTTCTTTCAATTAAAAGAATAAAGTTAAGTGTACCTAATACCTATATGGCTTTATAAGTTTATATTCATTTTTTCGGTGTTCATCTCGTTCGGGGTTTGAATATTGATAACATTGGATATTTATTATTTAAATAAAAATAATGGTTTGCACTCAAATAAATAGTTTATTTTATTTAAAGAAACATTGACTTTTAGATAAACGAAACTTAACGCTATTTTGAATATTTTATATTGTATAATAATATAACTATTTTATTTAAAATTTTAAGTATCAAAAAATAATTTTAAGCTAGGTACATAGGCGTATTATATAGGTGTAGGTTACCTGTCCGAATATTATGTTTGAAAGTCGTGTAATATTCCAAAAATTATCTGTTTAATGTTCAAATAAATATTTTATCATTTTTTTTTACTTTTATATAAATAAAAAATAATAAAATAAACCCACCTATAAATAAAAATAAAATATTAAAACTGTTTTTATTATCATAAGCAATAGGTTAGAATTAAAATGTATTATTATAAATGTATGTATATTGTATTTTATATAAATTAATTGCATAGGTATCTACTTACAAAACAACATTTTACTGCTGCGTGTTCTTATACATTTGTAAAAATTATGACTCTTGTACGTAAATTTCAGAAAAATTTTTATTAAGTTATAAACAATATCTTTTAAAAATTTTAACTTTATGTAATACTATCCCATTCATAATATAAAATCTACAATTTTTTTTAAAAATATTTAAATGTAGGTACCGGTTCTACTGTACATTAGATGTCATAAGTCATATAGAATACTCTATGTCTCTATAATTGGTGCGTTAAATTTAAATTCAACAATACATCATTGTATAAAAAAACGATTCTAACCGGAGACAGTCCGTTACCATATTACTCGTTTAGGTACCTATTATTCGTACTTAATGTATTTCACGATTTTCTATGTTTTTTGATATAGGTAGGTATATTTTTTTAAGATATATTTATTGGTATTATACAGTCATTTATTTTACTTGTATACTTTGTATAGTATTACGTTGGCCTATCTTTTAATTTTTTCTAAAAACATTGCTTTTTTTCACATTATTATTATTTAATCATAATAATAATATAATGATATATATTTAAGCTATATTATACTTTACTGTGAATATCGTAAAATAGTATTAATATAGGATCATCGTATAAATAGATAATATCTTAAATTAATCCACATATTTTTAAAATATCTTTATGCTTAGTAAATGTATAATATATAGATAGGAACTAGGTACATAAAAGTTTAATGTCACCCCAAATAATGTTTTTGAATTAGGTATAACAAAATAATTAACATCGTTATTCGTCGTTAAAATAAGTAACTTTATCCAAATTTAAATTGTAAATATACAAAAAATAATTGTGTTTGTAAATTTTTTTATAATTTTTTAGTCTCAGTTTGAACTACTTAATATGAGTAACATTGTATTAAATGTCCATATCTTAGCTATAACAAATAAAGATTCTGTACATTTTGTATTACAAAATACCTATATTAAAAATGTTCAAGAATTTTGAAACGGCAAATAATTTATAATTGACATTTATAGAAGACAATTTAAAAAAAATAAAATTTTCTCATATCTATAAATAGTTTGAAAAGAGTCTACATATTTTAAACATTTCATCATGAATCGAAAATGATCATAATATTATTCAGTGAAAATTTAAAATTATCTTGAATCTTGAATTACAACAAAAAATTCCCGTTTTACCTTAATTTTTTGTTTATTTTACTTGATTATATTGAAAAATGCTAGCTGGTAAAATTGTTATCTCATCAAAGTACAAACTAAATCACATTTTCTATCAAAAATCTCCCTCAAATTTGAAAAGCATTTTATCAATTACTTATACCATGTATAAATACACAAAAAACACATCATTTTAAAATAAATACATTATGGTCACTCAGTTCAGAATCTTATAGTAGTAAATAAAATTACGAAAAAAAAAATAATTTGATACAGCCATACACGTCATATTAGTTGCTGAAAATGCAAAGGAACGTATATATTTTCTTTGTCAATTAATTAATTTCTGTATCATTCGATTACCATGAAAAAGTACCATAACACAAATTAAAAATGAAAAACACGCAGAATTATTGAATTATGTATTATGAATGAAAAAAAATTATTTGATGCATTAATCGCGCCCATTTAAAAGTCAGTTACAATTTCTAAACCTGAATTTTCATCAATTTTTTTATTATTTTCATTGCAGAATACAACTAAAAGTTTAAAAATAGTAGTTAAGAATAGTTAAGTTCTTCTGCTTTTGACGTTATTAAAGGGTTTAAGAGAAACAAAAATCGTGTATTCTCTCGCTTAATTAAATTATGTATAATTTTTAAATTATAAAAAATATTTAGGCGTACTTTAAAAGTTCCATCTGTGCTAACCAACTGTACAATACTTGTAACAATGTACAACATTTCACGAGTTTTTTTACTAAAAATTATCAACTGAAATTACACATGTAAGTATAAATCACACAAGTAACACGTGTACAATGGAAAATTGATTGTATATATCTGTATTTTTTAGATTCCAAGTATACATTATTTTTTCGTTTCTGTCGTTTAATAATTTGTCAAACAAAAAATCGCTTTATTATTGACGCGAAAATTATTATTTCTGCAATTGCTTACGCTGTTATATTAACTTTCTTGAACATATTTTTATTTTTAATATTTCCATTTATTTGTTCTTATTTGTTCATACCTATTTCTTATGTAATTTAATTTAATTTTAAAATTTAAATGTCTATAAAATAATCATGCATATATATTTGTTTAAAGTGTTTGGTTTCAGTATAAACTACTAAAAAGCAACTTTGAATTAAATTTTCATACCTTAACCATAACAATTTAACATGTTAAATGTCTATAAATAACTTAAAAAAGTCAAAATATTTTTAAATTTCTATCATTAATAGAAAATGATTATAATATAAACATTTAATGAAAATTTCAAGTATCTACGATTATTCGTTTTTGAACAACAACAAAATATCAAAAATTGTTTGAGTAGAAATATTTATTTTACAAGTGAACATGGAATGTCATAAAAATTTTGATATCTTAAACATAAAGAAACATTTTTTATGAATCTAGTACTAGAATATAATTCGATTTTACAATTGTCGTCAAAATTTTAAATTTAAGCATGTTTGATGAATCACCCTATAAACATAAAGTAATACCTATAGACAAAATTTTTTTATAGAAAATGCTCAATCTACATATAATCTAAGGTTATATTGAAATAAAATATTGTTCCTCCTTCAACTTTATACAAGTTGTACAAGTTACACCTATGGGCCATAACCACAGGTGGTAACGTACATTGTACAGATATATTATATAATATTATAGTTAATGTATTTGGTAAGTGCGGGTGTTAAAATATTTTTATTCCTATCGTACTTTACTATTCGACCGCATCGCAAAAATAAAATTAGTAAGTACTTAGTACGTATAGAAAGGTACTTAATTAATTTAGTTATAGATACTTAACTTAATTAAAATATTATGGTACCTAGTATTTTTTTTTTTTGCGTGCGCTCATGATTGTTGTATAATTATTTTGATCCAACATTTTCGTTTTCAAATAAATGTATAAACGAATTGAGTAGTTTTTTAAAATGCTGTTGAAATTTTCAATCAACTTTGAAATGATAATTTTTTAGTCTTAGGCGTTAAGACAAGACTCTAAATTAATCCGTGTACGGATGAATTATAAGCCGGCTTGTATCTTATATTTTAAATTATGTTGTATTTAAAATGTGCGTCTGTTCATAGTTAATAATGTGTCATCTATTATAATATGATAAATTAGTTTAAATTATTCTTTACCGATATTTATTATTAAATATTTGTATTTAGATATTTATCAATTTGATGACAACAATAAACAGTATACATATTATACATAGGTATAAATATCTATACAAATAATTAATAAAGTAGGTACGTATAATGAAATTTATGTGGAAGTTCTTTAATATTTTTAATGCTGTAAATTTAATGTATAAAAATTATTTTAAATTTATCACATTATCATTCGTATAGCATAATATTAATGTAAGTTAAAACTTAAAACTGTACATGGTACAGTAGAATTTTAGTAATTGATTATGTGTATCTACTAATAATTTATTCAACGTAACAACTACTTTGCCATAATAACAACAAACCACAGTGACCTAACAATCAATAATATTGATTCAGCCTTTTGTTGTGAAGTTTCTGTTGCTGTTGGAGTCGTAACTTTTACTTATATATGGGCGAATGTTTGCCCGATAAAAGTCTGTGGCTGTATGGTAATAACTTGCCGCTGCTTCCACGAAGGTAAAATCTTTTTTTTCAATATTTTTACTAATAAAGTAAATAAATGAGGATATTTTCAAATTTTCCATGTATAGGTAATGTACAATATTGTAATGTCAGTTGAATAATTATAAATATTTTACGTAACGTAGTTACTAAGTGGTAGGGTTGGCTTACAAATAAAATATTATAGAACACACATACACACACACACACACATATATAATATATATGAGTGTTAAAAGTAATTACTTCATAATTTATCTAATGTACAATTATTTTAATACTAAATTAATTAAATCTATCATCTATGAATATTGCATTCATAGTATTATTACACTTATACATTGAAAAATAACATAATTTATTCGTTTCTACATGTTGTTTTGAAGTTGTAGTTTATAGATTAATACAATTTTTTTTTAAAGAAGTTTGTTGAAATAAAAATATTCATGGGAACCTTTTTAAGTTCGTATTTTCTCGACTTGTATTTAGAATATTTATTGTGTATGGGTTTTTAATTTAAAAAAAATATTACGAGATATACCTACCCATATAATAGGCTACATCTATATTATAATTTATTAAATTTTTGTTAAAGTTTATTTTAAGTTACAAAAAAACTTTATAAAAATAAAATATCATTTATATATTAATTAAAACGTATTTACTTATAGAGCTATTTAAATTTTATATTTTTCAGAAAACTGCATTACTTATTTAACTTTTAAATTTATTTTATTTTATAAAAGATTTCTCTTTAGTTTGCAATTATTTTAATTCAAGTTAGTAGATAGTAACCTATAAGATGAATTTTTTTAACGTGTGGCAAGTATTTAGAACGTTTTTTTATTATCAATAATTTGATTGAGGCTAAAAATATATAGAATTAGGAAATAATTGAGTATTAAAACCTACATAATATATTACCTTAAGCATTAATAAGGTTTTTTATAATTTTGTTTTATATTACTTAATTTATGTCATTATAAATTATGTATAAGAATTCAATAGAATAATTTTAAATAAAATAATTACATTGATATTCAGTTAGCTAACCAATCAGTGTTTATATTATACATGTAGCATGGAGGTTTTTGTCTCGTTAGAATGTTTATTTTCTACTACATGCTGATAAATATGAATACATTTAAATTAAACTACCCCATGCAATTTTGTATTTCATATTCAATTTCAAAAATTATAGCTCTTCAAAAGATTATAAAACACATAATACATATATATATATATATATTTATAAAATATAACATAATATCTATAAAAGTATATAGATAAGTATATAGAAAAGAATAAGTAGGTACAAAATAAGTTTCATAAATATAAAATATAATAAAATATAAATAATTATGAACCATTTATTAAAAATGTATATTATGAATTTAAAACTTATTCTAAAATAACCAAAAATTAAGCTTAAATAAAAATTGAAACGGATAATGAACGAATACTTATAAACAATTACTTTTAAGATTTTTTTTTAAATAATTTATTTGATTGCATTATTATTTTAATGATGGAATAAATAAAAGTTTTTAAACAATACTTTAAAATTAATTATGTCTAAAATTGTTAATCAAATCTACAAATTGTTCACGTTTCAGACATGGATCCAGCTCCAAGTTGAAATTGATGGAACGCTACGAGCGTCTAGGCAAATTGGGTGAAGGGAGTTACGGTATGGTTTTTAAATGCCGAAATCGAGAGAATGGTCACATAGTAGCTATAAAAAAATTTGTTGAATCTGAGGATGATCCATTGATTCGAAAAATTGCTCTACGCGAAATACGCATGTTAAAGGTAAGTCTTAAAAATTATAAGGTGAAAAATTAAAATTACATCATGCACAAGATCACAAGTCCATAATTATACATTTATACAATTATATGTTGTTTCCATAATCATTTAAGTTTCTTTTTTGTTTTTTTTTTATATCAAATATTTAAGTATACCAATAATATTTTTTTTGAACCATTCAAAATAAAACTCATAATATGGTTACCTGGTACCTATTGCATACATACATGTGTAATAAGTTTGTTGATTTTTTAACGTATCTTAGAAATAACCAATAACTCTCAAAACTTAAGCCATATAGGTAGTTCCTAGTTGAATCATTATTTTGGTAATAAACTTGCTCTTCAATCTGTATAAAACATTTTAAAAAACAAATAAATTAAAATAAACGGTTTTATATTATATTACAATATCGTTTTATCCATAAAATAAAGGTAAAATATGATTTATGAATAATATAGACATTTATACAAAATATTATGTTATTAAAATGTAGATAGTATATATATTTGTCCATAACAGTATAAAATTGATATTATTATTTATTGATATATTTTCCTATTATAAAAATTGTATTAAGCAGATATAATAATTTTAAATTGAAATTAATTTTTATCATATTATATGTGTAATATACTTACAAGTATAGTTAAAATAAAATAAAATAAAATAAAATATTCACCATGAAACTGGCAGTTATTATTTCTTTTTAAACATATTACATTAATAGAAAAATAATGGATATTCTAGACATTGAAACATCCAAATCTGGTAAATTTGCTCGAGGTGTTTCGACGCAAACGAAAACTTCATTTGGTGTTTGAGTTTTGTGAGCACACAGTACTCCACGAACTCGAAAGACATCCGTATGGCTGTCCAGAAATATTTACCAAGCAAATTATTTGGCAGACATTACAAGCCGTTGCATACTGTCATCGACACAATTGTATACACAGAGATATAAAACCAGAAAACATATTGCTCACTTCTCAAGGGGTGGTGAAACTTTGTGACTTCGGATTTGCAAGATTAATGAGTCAGTATAGTATAATATAATATGATGATGTATTTTAAACGATTAAAATTGATATTTTTGATTGAATAATATAATAGTAAATTATTATTTAAAACTTTGAATATAGGTAGCTACCTATATACCTATCTAATTAAAAAAAAAATGATTTATTCCTATATTTATTTAAGTTCATTAATAATTTATATTTTTCACAATAATAAAATTAGAAAATTTGTATGATATACAAAGATTTTACTTGAATTACTAAGTATACTTAATAAGACAGATCATTAGAATTCAATTCTCAAAAAATTTTTAAAAAAAAAGCTATAATAATTGCTATTGTTAAAAAATACGTAATTGAATTATTTATTACTAAATTAATATATGTAACACAATAAATAATTATTAAAAAAAATGTTTTACAGATCCCGGAGAAAATTATACCGACTATGTGGCTACTAGATGGTATAGATCTCCTGAATTATTAGTAGGTGACACATTGTATGGTCCTTCAGTTGATGTTTGGGCAATTGGTAAATACTAAATGCAATAAATTGTATACGATAATATAATATAATTATTACCTATCTAATTTATTAATTTAATTATTTAAGTATTTTATGTGATCAATGCTTTTGAAAAAAAGTAGTTTTAACTTCCAACTGTAGCGCAATACTATAGGCTATAACGTAGAAATGAAAGTTTATTTTAATACGTTTTTTTTCAGAAAAAAGAACGTCATAAGGTAATTTTTGATGTACCAATAACTTATAAGAATATTTTAGATCTAATTAGTCTAAAGATATATATGTTTTTCTGAGTATAGTACGTTGCAAAATTACAAAAAATAAAATATGTCATAATAAGCCAATACTGATTAAATTCAAGAATTTAGATAGCTATTATTTTAGTCCTAAGCACTTCAAATAATAAATAAATATAATAAATGTTCATAAAAATTAGTAAAATGTATTGTTGGTTTTTAAAATAAGTATGGGCGTTTAATTATTTACAGGTTGTGTTGGCGCAGAACTTATAAGAGGAGAAGCTTTGTGGCCAGGAAAATCCGATGTTGACCAACTGTACTTAATAAGATCTACTTTAGGTAAAACAACTTAGTTACCATTTATTTATTAAAAACAAAAATAAAATAATATTGGAAAAAGTTTTCATTTAGTGTACTTCTTAAATATAATAGTTTGTACTTTACATTCAAAAAGATTATATTCGTCGTAGACACTAGGATAACTTTAATAAAGCCCTGAATTTGTGCTCTTATAAAAATTATAAAAAGGATTCTGCAAATTTGATTCAACATTCTCCAGATCAATGGCTTATTCGTATGAACAATACAGTATATTATATAGTATACACTATACATAGAACTCGTTACAAACTCGTGCATGGTATTTTAAAGTATTCATAGAACTTTTTAATACTGATATATTACATTGTATTGCATAACAAATACTGAAATATGATTTAATGACTGAAATTAATTTCTGTGGAAACTTTTTTTCTGTAAATGTTTAATTTAATTTTATGCGTAATGTTTTGATACCTACAATATATTCAAAATACTTTACGAATACTATTAAGCATAATATTGATTTGCTTTATGTATTATAATTTATAAGACATACGATTTTTAATA
Organism: Aphis glycines; assembly: GCA_009761285.1. Classification (NCBI taxonomy): domain Eukaryota; kingdom Metazoa; phylum Arthropoda; class Insecta; order Hemiptera; family Aphididae; genus Aphis; species Aphis glycines. The sequence continues at coordinate 214,728 of VYZN01000060.1, read as the reverse complement.
ATTGAATTTTTATCTTATATATCTAAGGATTGAAGTACCTATTTATTAAAATTACCAACTTCAACATTTTTTTTAATCTAGATCTACAATTTGTACTAGATTTTTGAAGTATTTGAATACAAATTTCCACTTTTTCAAATTTAGGGCTATGCCCAGCCGTCCCAAATATGTACTATACAATCATTTCAAATGATCACTCTACGTATAACCTCTGCACTGTATCTAACTCTTACTATACTTTAACCTCAAACTAAACATTACAGATCTTTTTACTCCAAATTGTATTCCCATACTAATCCATTAGTATCACAAATCTCATCCAGTGACCAGAACACAACCCATAAATCCCACCCATCGACTCAAAAAAAAATATTGCATATTTATTAAGATAAAACCACAAAAGTATCATATTGGTTACCATCACTGATTGGCCTTCCATCCTCATATTATTATTATTCATTGTTCAAATGTATATACATTATGATATTTGCTTATTATTACACTACTTTGACATAAATTGTAAATATTCTTAAAAAAAAAAAATCTCCACTTCATAGTAAAATTATACCTGTTATTAAAATTGTTTATAGTAACTCGGTAAAATTAAACCCAAACGTCTACAGAATTTCACTCATATTCATTGTACTTGACAAATTGACAATATCATTAATTCTATAAATAGGTTATTGGTACCTATACTAACATAGCCTTATTAAATATATAGTTATTTATAACTATAGAGATAATTACGTAAAGCAAAATAAACAATGTATTTAAAATCTGTTTAAAAGTGTTATGGTAATTTTTTTTTGTAAAATTGCCTTCACATAAACATACGAATATCATAATTTTAATCAAATTTATTAATGGGATATAATTATTTAGACATCTATAATTTAAAGCTTTTCCAGCTAGAATAATCTCATATTAACAATTTGCGAAGTTTAAAAATGTAATGTATTTATCATGTCAGTGGCATGATGAACGCTCCCGCCAAAAGTAATTTCTCCTCAACTTTCGTGAAGGGTGGTATTTGGTTAAGTGTACGACTAGTACAAATACATAGGTCATAGGTGTATGTATTATCTATATGGTGTGCGTTTCTGTAATATATTATTGAAAATTGCAACTACAATGCTAATTTTCATTATCGATGACGGTGTTTTTATTTGAGAGAAACGCGTAGATCATTGATAAAAATGTAATATTCTATCTATATGATTTAAAATTGGTATTCCATGCTATTTCATCGTGTATTATAATATTAACATATTGATATTACATGTGAACATATATTTTAAAGCGCATAATTATAATCTGTCACATAAAATTATTATATTTTTTGACAAATTATGTACCTATACAATAATAATTTTAAACAGCCAGTTTATGTTTTTGTGATGTATATTTAAATTTATTTTAATTATTTTAATTATTTTTTTTAATTCCTGTTGTCACATAAAAATCAAACATTGAATATTGATGAGTAACGACCTTAATTCTATGATGTTTTTATGTCGAGAATGTATGTACATTGCGTACAAACCTCTCAAAATCGTTCACCGGTTAAATAGTAGGTACCAACAGTACATATTTTGTTATTTTAAACAGTACGAAATGTTATAGGTCACTGAACTAAGTAGTAAAATTTTAATATATATAATGTTTATATGATCGTTCACAAAGAAGTATAAAAATAAATATTTAAAAAAAGCTCTAAGAAGGAATTTTTAAGAATTTTCACTTTCAAGTTTAAATAAGTCTTAGTGTTTTTCATAGGTTTCATATTAGTATCGAGCGTTTAATTGATTACCCGTATTAAATTTAAATGTAAATAGGTATATGTGATGATATGATTTATTTTCGATCAGTTAATTTGATCAGAGATATTTTTTAATTTAAATTATTTTTATAAATTATAATTTATATATTTATAACAATTATAATCGTTATAGATATATATTTTAGGTATATTTGATAATTATCTTAAATAAGAAATTGATTTAATACGTCAATTTATTTCATATTGGAAAAATAATTTTTAAAAAATGTTTATTTTCAAACCTTTTTTTTACAAGACTTATCATACGATATTCTTCATGATTAGTATAATAATTTATTAATATGTATAAATTGTATAGTCAACATTTAACATTCTGTGTTGTTTTATTACTATTTGAAAAATGGATTAAACTCTAATCGAGCCAACATTGATATTTTTTTAAATCTATATAATAATAAGAAATAACAATTATAACTAACAATATTTAATTTGAAATTTTAGGTGACTTAATAGCAAGACACATGCACATTTTCAAAATGAACGAATTTTTTCGAGGTATGAGTTTACCACAGCCAGAACTTATTGAACCACTAGAAAAAAAATTACCTAAACAAACATTGTCTATTCCACATTTGTTGGATTTTTTAAAGGTAAATATATTTAAATTAATTTAATACTCAATATCGATATTATTAATTTAATTTAATTATATCACGTTAAGTCAAACTGAAATAGTCAAATAGATAATATTAAGTATATATTATAATCGTCATAATTTCAATTTTTGTTTGGAAATATATTTGTTGATCATTAAAAATCTAATTTGATTCGAATATTATAAATTTGAAAATGACTTTTAGATTCTGAACGAAGTGATGAATGTATTGATTTTACAATGATGTGTGTTATGGTTTTTTTTTTTGTGTGTGTACAGCATAACTTGTCGAAATAATGCTTCAACTTCAAACTTCGGGGGTAGTTTCCGATGACAAAGTGAATATCCTCGGCGTATATAAGAGGTCAAACACTTCCCGACAATTTTCAAAAAAATCGAGAAAAACCAAAAAAAAAGTAACGAAAAAACGGGAATTTTTACTCAAAACCAGTTTTCGACACAATTGATTTTTTTTTTGAGTATTTTTTTTTTTTTTGGAAGTGTCGATAAAAATGTCGACTTGAAAATTTAAAACAAGGTTTTTAATGAGTTTTTCTTATTTTAGTTAAAAAAAATTGAAAATCGTTAGTCACAATTTTTATTATAAGCGATTATAGTTACATTTTTACGAAATATGTCAAAATGCAAGTAATTTTGTAGTTGAAAAATCATAAAATTTTTTCTGCTTATGTCTACGGTTCGAAAATTCAAATTTAGGTTTTCCTTTAAATAGCTATAAAAAAAAAAAACTTTAAAAATCATTATAGGAAAAATGTTATGTGCGTTTGAATTTTAAATTTCTACGAAATTGCGTAACGATAACGGTTTATCCTCAAACGGTTTTAGATATTTGTTATTATTCAAAAAGTATAAATCGCAGATGCTTGAAAATTTCACCAGCTATTTAGATTGGCATTTTAATTATATAATTTTATTTTTAAAAATATTTTGTTAAAAATAATTCTATTTATAGGCATTTGAAACATTCGTTTTTATTTAGTTTTTTTTATATAAATACCGATATTTTTTTTTTTGATTGAGTCAAAATACTTAAAAATTTAATACAAAGTTCCTCATAAGTCAGTCTTAGAGTGATTTAAAAATTATAAGAATACATAGGCGCAATTTTTTTTATTAGCGTTTGAAGTTCAAATATTGAAAAAAAGTTGTCAAAATCATGAATATTTGCAAATTATTTTAAAGATATTATTTATAAAAAATTTTGTATTAGTAGCTAAGAGTTGAAACTTTAATACAAAATTTTTTATAAGTTTGGCTTACATTAATTATAAAAGAACTTAAATTTTGGTGTATTCAGGCCATTAAAACAGAAACCACCTTTTTCACCACCCAGTGGAAAATATATCCTAAGCTGACAAATCATTTTTCATATACAATGATATCTATCATTGGATTCAAATTTAATACATCCATTATAGTTACCTACTATACAGCAGAGCATTACTCACTCGACCACTCTTTTATTTTAGAATTACTTAGCGATTTTTAAAATTATAAAAGGTTAAAAATATTGCTGAGTGTGTACTCAAATCCAAAATAAAATGTTAGGTACTTGTAGTCACTCGCGCTACGTTCAATTCTAAAACCAATTCTACTAAAAATAACGATAGTGTTTTCTATATTTGACACGAAATTCTTGTTTTATGACCATATATATAATAATTATTTAACTAATATTGTGTATACATATTATGTACTTTTGAGTACTAAATCTTTTAAATACGCATTTTCTTTTAACTATGTACATAATATTGATTAAATAAAAAAAAATACAGATATGTACCTGCATTGAATTATTGATGCACATAAATTGGTGGTAGTGGATTCTTACTGAATACTGATCGACAATTTTCACTTTTATGTTAATAATCATAATAAATTCTATATAATCTTATTTATTTATCAACCATTTGTATGACAATTTGTCTTGTTCACGAATATTCAAATATGAAAAAATAAATGCATTATGTGGGTCACAAAAACAGACGTAGATACTGGCTAGGTATATTCAATATAACGATGTTTTGATAATATTTATATTTAGTAAACATTTCTTAAATATTTAGATTAGATGTTAATTAAAAATGAGTACTATAAATTGCATATGAATATATAATGTTATTTAAGAACTTACTGCTTTATATTATACTGTACTTTTTTTAATTATTATTTCGAAAATTCCACAGTGTATATAAATGTATATTGTATTTACGTCATACAACAAATACTTACTGTATATAGAATATAGATAATTATATTTAATTACTTATTTACATTAAAAAAAAACTTGATGGTGTGGGGGGGGGATTTATTAAATTAGGTCTCAATACTTCACCTGAGTGGACACCTACCTTGGTTAACCTGTCTATGTTAAGAACTTAGAGTTTTGGTTTTTTATGCAAGGTTAATGAAATTTGAACAATATCTAATGAAGATCTGATAAAAAAAAATGTTAGAGCTATTTGGGTGGTGGTGTTGTCTTTGTTTTTTGTAATATTAATTAAAAAATGTATATAATATTATAAGCATTAACTTTGTTAAATTTAAAGCCAACGGTATATTTACTATTTCCTAACACTGTAGTTCCTTTTTAAACCGTATCAACAATATTAATAACCCAGCATCTTCCTAAATACGCTTTTCTAAACTGAAAATAATTAAAAACTACCGTAGAAATAAAAATTTTCAAAATAACTAACTGAATTGGCTGCAACTAATATATAAAAATAAATGGCAATTTTTGAAAAAATAACAAATATTTTTTGCAATTTTTTTCATTATTATTAATTAATAATTTTAATTTTATTATAAAGAAGTGTAATAAATGATTCAGTAATGGTTTTAAACGACGAGCGTTGACCGAAGAAAAACATTACTTTTGAGCCTAAATTACTCATTTTAAACACAAACAAATCTATAATTACCTATATTAAATTATACATAATATATTATTATCTACGTTTGTTCGGTTCATAAACCGGACGTTTTACATGCAGTTGTTTAATATTGCACTGTATATACTAGATAGATATAAAGATATTTTGTCCACTTATTAAAATCATAAATAGAACGATCTACAATTGTCAAATGATCAGAACAAAATTTCTTGATATAAAATTTTGAATTACCAATTAAATTATATTTAAAAATGTGTATAATACTCGTATATGCAGAATATGCACTAAAAATTACAAAAAATACTTTGAAAACACTAAAACTGTTATATCAAAATAAAAAATAAAAATTCGAGTTTATAATTGAATGATGTATGTAACGGATTTTGCACTTAACAAATATTTTCTGGTTATTTTTTTAAAAATAATGCTTTTAAATTCAAATCTAGACTTTGGTAAACGTAATAGGTAGATAAAAAAAAAAATTATTATTATTAATTAATAATAATTAATTATACGCGCTTATTTGTGTGCGTACGTGCGGATGTGTGTGTGTGTGTGTGTGTGTGTGTGTGTGTGTGTGTGTGTGTGTGTGTGTGTGTGTGTGTGTGTGTGTGTGTGTGTGTGTGTGTGTGTGTGTGTGTGTGTGTGTGTGTGTGTGTGGTGTGTGTGTGTGTGTGTGTGTGTGTGTGTGTGTGTGTTTGTGTGTGTGTGTGTGTGTTTATTGACTGTTAATATAGTATAACGTGTTTATTAAATATATAGGTCGTATGTATATATTTCAAGCCAGGCAAATAATAAAAATTATACATTTTGTATTATATTTAACATTTGACTATATTTACTATTAATTATTTATTGCTGTTTTATATATAAAAAAAAAAAACTATTATTTATTTATATGTAAAAGACGTAGGTGTATGAAATATGTTTAATTTTGTGCCCATCGGTACTATTGTTTTAAAACTTCAATCATAAATATATGTATATATAGGTAATTACTAATCATAATTAGTACATCTATAGATGTGATAGTACGAGTATAAAAAATGATTGAAAAAGTTATATTATAATTACAAATGTTTGTTAATTTTTACTTATTACTTGTTATTACATGTTATTGTTTGGTGGCATTTGGTGGAACATTTAATTTTTTTTTTAAACATAACACAACTCAATATAGATAAGGTTCGCATACAACCAAGTAGGAACCTACCTATAAGCAGTTCCCACGGTGTCTCCGATTCTAAACTTGAAAAAGTTACCTATGTTAATTTTCCAAGGTAAAACCAATTGCACTTTTATTCTTATGTAATAAGAATATATTATAGTACTCACTACTCAGTGCTCGTACTAGTCGTAATATACTCGTATTATAAGACTATTGGTCATTGGGTATATAATATACTCGTACTACCGTCAGCATCTATCATACCTAATAAATAATTAGTAATTAATAATTACCTATATATATTTATGATTTAAGTCTTAAAACAATAGTACCAATGATGGACACGTAATTAAACATATTTTATATACCTACATATTTTACATATTAATAAAATATGATACATAGTTTTTTTTTGTTACATAAAATAGCAATAAATAATTAATAGAAAATATAGTTAAATGTTTAAAATACTACAAAATGTTTTATTTCTATTATTTGCCTGGCTTGAATTAATAGGTTTTTGACTAAATGTCTAGGTGGATTGTAAAATTTCATAAAAATCAAATTCGTTGACTATATGCCTAGGCATTTAATAAAATACCTGATTTGTCTGTATGCCTAGTGTACCTACTATGTAGAGTGAGTTTTACCAAAAAAATAAATCGACGATAAAATGTTATAAGAATATTTTAAGTGATAATTAATAAGTAAAAAAAATTGCCACAGACCACAACAAATTATAAGGAAAATGGGCCTTAGAGTTTCTTATAATTTGCATATCGCATAGAAGATTTACACTTTGTAGCGTCAACGTAGTTAAAGCCATTGAGCTTTAAAGAATATAAATAAAAATAAATTATTTCTGCAGGTACCTTATTAAATTTGAATTATTTGAATCATACCGACAATAATATTTTTAAATACGTTTTATCGTTCATAAAATTTGTCTTTTATGTTTTTATAATATTATTATCACTATAATACTCATTGCCATCCAAGTTTCCTTAAGAGGACGTCGTATCCGCATGTGTTGTCTCCGTCTTACACGCGTATGACATAGCAAATTTTCGTTCACCAGATTCAAAAGTATGCTGTTAGTTTTGATATTAGAGTGAATTAACCTATTATATAATTTAAAGGTAAGATAATTATCTAGGGCCCCGCATAGTCTTTTATTGATATAATTATTTTTAAGGAAGTTATGATCTTTTTGAAACTCTATATTTTAAAATGATCATAACTTTACTTAAAAATAATAATATCAATAAAAAGCTACGTGGGGCCCAAGATAATAATCTTACAAGATAATAATCTTATATAATAGGTCAATTCACTCTAATATCAAAACTAACAGCATACTTTTGAATATGGTGAACGAAAATTTGCTATGTTATACGTGTGTAAGACGGAGACAACACATGCGGATACGACGTCCCCTTAACATAAATTATCTAAAAAATATAGGTATTGTAAAAAAAATTATTTATCATAGGTATATTGAATATTTTTTATTATTGTTTTATAATTAGATGTGCTTAGAAAAAGATCCATTAAGACGATGGACATGTGATCAATTGTTACGACACCCTTTTTTCGATAATTTTTCATTCAAGTATCCGGAAGGAGATTTATACGAGTTTGAAAAACTTAAAACATTTCGAGAAAAATCAAAGGTAAGTGATAAATAAATAATTGTGATCTTACCACATATGCATTCTTATTTATATTAAGGAAAACAATTTAGATTAAATTATAATAGTGATAATTACAATAATTAATACAAAAATGTATACCTATTGGTATTACTATTATAATACTAACAAAATAATATTATAAATAGAAATTAGAATTATCACATTATGTTGTTATTATTATTACTTTTTTAAAGTTTTACCATCAATAATACATTTTAAAAATGCTGTTTTAAACTGTATATCACAGTAAAAACTTACTGCAGATGACTAGATAAAAAGGTATTGGGTATTTATCTTTATATAACCTATTGCTTATATATCTATATTGACTATTGGTACCTAATCATTTTATATTGAACTTTCACAGAATGGACATTACGTGAACATTGCGTCAACGCTGTTTCCACAGATACCGAGCAACAATCAAAGCCCTGACTTGACTCGTCCTTTAAAAGTGGCGCAAAAACATTTCGACCATTTACCAGATATTTGACCAAAGCTATGACAAAAATATTAATATCAATCATCACATTACAATCATACCTACTACCTATTTATCTAAATTAACTTTACATTACCGAAGGAGATTTCACCTGTTTACCTATTATGTACCTGCTATATGTTGTGAAAAATATATATTATAATATTATGTTCAAAGTTTATTTACTATAATTTATTTCATGTTTTTTTATAAATATACTTTACTCATTATTATTAATTTACATTCTAACATACCAATACATTGGTATATACTTACATTACTAAAAAGGTACCTTGTACTCGTATTTTATAATAATATGCTTGTGTACACATTTTAAACATAGATGAACTTTTAAAAATTGTTAACCCATCTTTTACAAAATAATCATAAGAAGTAAGTAAAAAAATATAATACAATATATAATGTAAATGGCTGTACCAGTTATGATTATTGAACAATAAACAATAACAACTATATTGAATTTACTTTTTGATTTTATTTATTTAATAATCTGCAGGGTCATGAATAGTGGATAAGGTGGTTGCCTTACAAATTGTTATACCAATACCACTACTTTACTTATCTAAACTTTAAATACAATACCTACTTATATGATGTAAGTTATAACTTAAAAAACTAATAATCTAAAATTGTATATTTATAGATCGAAATACTCCGAAAATAATCTACTTCAGGGTAAGAAATTAAAAGTATAATATGCTGGCATGCTGTTATTCAAAAAAGTAAAAATTAAACAATGATAACAATAAAAAATATTACAAATATTTATACTTTAACTTGGTTTTATGTTGACTGGAAATTATGTACGAAAAATATTTTCAAAAACTTTAATATATTTTGAAATAATTAGTGTTATTTGATGAAGAAATCACATTTTATATTATAATAAGTACATTCAAGGCCACCACATGAATGGAATAATTATATTAAAATATTTAATATTATACATATATAGGTAGGTGTCAAAAAAAACAGACGAATTAAGTAATTTGTTTTCATCAATAATTTTAATTTTTTTTTTTATAATATATATTCATAATTTACAGATGCTTACTCTACGATAGTACAGCATTTTTTTTTTTTTTAACAAAGAAAATAAAATTATTTAAATTTTATTACATTATTTTGAGAAAAATTCAAAATAACCAATTTTCACGTTTAATTTTTAGAAAAATTTGAATGGTAAAAACGTTTATTTAATTCAAGTAAATCTTTTTTTACAATAATTAATAACATAATAACATCATCTTATATTAAGTTTTCATTTTTATTTATGGTCTTTCTATTACTATTGCTGAGTATTGCCTATTGGTATTTATTTTTACTTTTATATTAATTTATAACTCCTAATCAAATTTTAAATTCTGAACGGACTGATGAATGTATTGATTCTACAATCAATAGGTTAGGTTAATATTTTTTTATTCATGAGGTACCTCGGTACACTAGAAAAACAATTTAAAAGCTTTTGTGGTCGCATTACTAAGTAGTTTATATCATTAAATATATTTCATGTTTTTAATTCTGAAAGGAACTATAATAGTGTACCTATTGATTTTATAATATTATGTTTTTTTTTAGTAAATGATAAATTTTTGGTTAAATGCTTCGATTTGAAAGCAGTTTTTACAAGCAAATAGGATCTATATTTTAGAATAAAAAAGTCAAAACTCCAGGTACTTTTTCTATAATAGGAAAAAACAAACAAAAAATTAAGAAAAATGAGAATTTTTAAGCTAAACCAAAGGTTGACAAAATTAATTTCTTTATTTTATAATAATTCAAAAATGAATAATCATAGAAACTTGAAATTTTCATCATGTATTTATATAATTATGGCTTAATTTTCAAAATATATTAACTTTTTTTCTTAATCTTTAAACCTCTAGTCATTCGAACGTATAATATTTTATTTTATGTTAGTTGTTAGGTACAAACTAAAGTTCATAAATTTTTAGTTACATAATTATATCTATTAAAGTCAAATATCTATAGTAATAAACAAACAATTACAGATGAAATTGTTGAGCTTTTCAATAAGGATGAAAATTGCAATATTTTCAATGAAATTATTACTTTTTTAAAAAAAATACAATAATTATTATTATTAATTACAAGTTACTACATAATATAAATAATTTATTTAAGGAATAATATCGTTATTTATATTATATTATTCTAAACTTAATTAAAACTCATAAATATCTTTTTAAACCTCATTTCAACAGCTAGCAGCTATAAGTGTCTATATAATATAGTGTCTTTCCCATAACATGACAATTATATTATAGAAAATCATATTATTTTATCTTACTTTTTGCAGTTGGTTACAAAATTATGTTTAATGTTTAATAATTGATAGAATAATTATAAATTTAGAAAAACTTTTTTCTGAAGAAAGCTCAGAGCTGGCAAAATCGGTGAACTTTTTTTAACTTGGATGAATATAATAGTTTGTGTTGTATATAAACACTTATAACGTATAAGGTATGCATTTGATATAAAATAACTTACTTAACTGTCAACTGACTTTAAATAATTATTACATGGTCATATCATTTGAAATATTATTATATTCATATATCAGGATATTTTAAAAATATCAACATCTAGTTTATCAGCAGAAACGCTAGTGTTAAAGAATAGTCTATCAGCCAACTTTGAATTTGAAGACTTATAAAACCAATATAATCAAAATTTGTTTCCAAATTTCTATTAATTAGTTTAAGCGGGAATGGCAATTCCAATTTCTTCTTCAACGTGTGAACACTTTTTCTCAGCTATGGGTAGATTAGAAAAATTGATTACGCACCAGTATGGGTAAAGAAATATTTACTAAAGTATCTACTAATAGCATTGAGAAAGATCTTACCAACAAAATAGATGGGGAAATTATATTGCAAAAATTGGCATTATCAAACAGCTAACAATTAAATCTTGTTTAATATTAGTGATTACTTATATTATTATAATGTATTATATAAATACTTTTAAATATTTATTTTTATTTTCTAATATTAATAATAAAAATTTAAAATAATAGCGATGGAATTTATTACAGTATTTGCAAAACCCCCCACGGATCTGTGTACCATTAATTATTCCAGCACCCCATAAATTCACACCCAATGTGCACCTATGATTATAACAAAATAATTAATGTGCAATATGTAATTTTATTCAAATTTTAGTTTTAAACACTCATAACAATCAATTAGATTAATACATTCTTTAGATTTTTCTTTTGGTTTCCGTATGAACTACTGAATACATTTTCAATTCATAAATATTAAAAGAACATTTTTTATGCATTTCTATAGCTACAAAATAATTTGAAAATGTTCAAGCGTTTACGAATATTAAAAAAATCTTATGTTTAAACTTTATAAAAAAATATTGTGAATATGTATTGGTTTTACAATGACGTTTATTTCTTTTTCTTTTTTATTCTGTAAACACTTTTTCTCCCCCTAAACTTGCTCAAAAGTACAAGTGTATATTTTCTGAAAGGTGATGTTCTTGAGTAAGTACTTTAAAGAGGTAATTTTTAGATTTTCGAAACGGTACTCGAAATAAAAGCAGTTAAAGGAGAAAAAACGTACGATATCACGATTTTGTAATATTAAATAATTACGGACGACGTTTTCTACCAGAAATATTGCTTTAAATGAAAAATGACAAGAGACATTTTTTGTTGTATTTTGGATTTTGTTTCTTACGGTTTAAGTTTGGAACATTTTAGCCATTTTTGAGCTACTTATTGACATTTTAATTTTGAGAGTTTTTTTTTGTTGTAATTCGGTTAGAAACATTCGTAAAAACTTGAAATTTGGGTTGTTTACTTATATTATCCTTACCTAGACATCAGAGTTGGGCGTTATTCGAATGGAATTTTATCTAAATAATCATTTAGATAAAATTTTATTCGAATAATTTTCAACTACGATTATTCGAATAAAATATTATTTGAATAATTTTCAACTGTTATTATTCGAATAAAAAATTATTTAACTAAATTTTAAAGATAGGTAGTTATTCGAATATTTTTTAGTTATTTTATTTGAGTAAATATCATTGATAATTTAAAAAACTTTTGCTAAGTTTTCAATATTTTAGTTAATTTTTTTAAAAATAGTCTTGCTTGAATTTAAGTTTTTTAAATTGTATATTTAAGTCCTTATAGTGATGTTTAAATACGCCTGTTTAAATTTTGTAAAAAATAATAATTAATAATTAACAATAAGTAAATTTCGTAATAATTACAACAATAATAAATAATAATGACAAAAATGAAAATAAATAATTATAACAAATTTTAAATTATATCTAATTATAAACTATAATGTATAAATAATAATAAAATGTATCAAATAAAAATAGAAAATATAATTTACATAGTGAGAAGAGGCAGCTGCCCTCCCTACTCCCCTAGATTTGCGCCTCTGAAATACATACATGTACACTTACTAGAAGAATTATAATTATTATTACTACATATTTTATTAATACCTATTATGGATTGAAATTATTCGAATACATTTATTTATTCGAATAATATAATAATAATAAAAAAAAAATTATTCGATTATCAACCATGTTTACTCAAATAAAATAACCGAATAATATTCGAATAATCATAGTTGAAAATTATTCGAATACATATTTATTCGAATAATTATCTAGGTAAAATTGTGAACAACTCTGTTAGACATGGTAAAATTTTCAAAACATTTGAGCGACTTTTGAGCTTTTTCTTTTCTTTTATATTTTTTTTCATTTTTATGATATTTCCTAATTATAAATTAAAATTATATACATTACCTATTTATATGAATTGCAACGTGCTCTGATACTTATATTAAATATAATATATAAATTACTACATACCACAACCAACAATAACCTAAACATTGGGGGTGCAACAGACATTTTATGATAGGGGTATAAAAATATTACTATAATCGGATTCGAGCAGGAGATTAAGTACAGATTTTCTTAACATATTAATATAAATCATCAACGGCGGCGGAACGGCGTAAGAATGCCGGACGCAGCGACAATAGTACATTATACCAAGTTATACTATGTGGCGGCATCGTTCAGGGTCAAAGACGGATCATCGCACGTATGCTTGTCACCCGGTATAAAATATTATAGGCACACAATTACCATCCGATAGAATAATAGGAATATTGTTTGACGCACGACGTTGCGCGGATAACGCAGAGGCGTGGGAAGAAGCGGATGCAGGTGTTGCTGACCATCAGGGACCTGAGGGTACCGCGGGAGTCCTTGTATGATATATAAGGGGGCCCCGAATAGGCACATTTCAGACGTGATCCACCAGAGTTAGAGAGAGCACCTTCGCGTCACCCAGTTCATTAATCTTATTATTTGAACTTAGAATATTTTTCAAATAAAAACACTTAGAAATATTTCGATCGTTTATATTTTTTTACAACTACATCCATTCCATATTACATCTTTCAATTGCTTGAACGTGGCACGTTACAGAATTGTTCTTAAGTTGTACATAAAACGCTTTGTTTATTACCATAAAAACGAATAAAATTAAATAAAAAAGATCCTCTGGTCCGCTCAGAATCGTTTTTTATCGAATTAACCTAACCTGTCCGAGGACCGAAGGAACGATGAACAAGCATCCACCACCGAAATGCGCTGACCTACTTTTTTTTCATTTTACTTTTAACAAAAATTATCAACATAAAAAAAATATAAATATCAATATAAAATATTAATACATAACGTTTGATTAAATTTTCGATCATTTTAAGCAAGCTAAAAATTGTTATTGATAATTACAAAAAAAAAAAAAAACTAAAACAATGAAAAATTTCAAATTTCTATTCATAGATACCTAACTTAAAATTAATCAAAATATTTTAAATGTTTGATCACGTAGGTATTTTACACATAAAAGATATGGTATAGAAGTTTGGTAAAAATTTAAAGAATCTTAGATTGTTCGTTTTTTAAACGAACAAAAAAATAATAAAATTTATTTTATAAAATACTGGTTTTATCTAAAAATTCCCAGATTTTTCTTAATTTTTTTATTTTTATTCTACAGATTTTTACCATGAGTAATACTAAGAATTTTTACTTTTGGCCACCTATAAAGTAACAATTAAACCCAATTTCCTACCAGAAACCACTTTCACGTTAAAAATGTTAGCATTTTTACTGTTGTAATGACAGAAGACAGACACATAGGTAATTAAAAAAACACACATCCATGTACCTACCTAGAATAAACAGTAATCGCGTTCATCGCTTATCCACTCGAAAAATAGTTTAAGAAAAATAAAATTGATTAGATGTATAATATATTGCCTTCGGTAGTTACATAAATTATCAGTTGAATAAGATAATAAGAAACGGCGCAAAGGTTGTTTTTTTTTTTGGTTTTTTTAAACCGTTTTGACAAGACAACAGGTTATTATCACTAATTATCAGTATTTTTTTCTTATCACCAGTCGTTACCTACCACAGTAATCACCTTTATTCGCATTCTCGGTTTCTCGCAGTAGGTACTTCGAATTTTGAAAGTAATATTTACTTACTCCATGACAAAATATTAAATTTATTGTTGCGGCCGAATACACCAAGTATGTCCTATAATTTCAACCGATGGAAATTGTCTTAAATCTATTAATTTACTAGCTAAACCAAGCACCGTTATATAATATGGATCACTGGCAGAGCACAATGATAATTACTACGTGACCTCAAGGTGGTTAGACGGTAGAAAGTAAAAGTGGAAATGGTTATTATTAATATTATTAATGTGTTGTGTGATCGCAAGTACCTCCTACTTATCTAGTCTAAACGTCAAAGGTCTGCAGTTTTTGCCAGCTGGTGTTAGAGCGTATAATACGACGGCGAACACCGGAGACACGTTTACCGAACGTCATTGATTATGTTTTATGTGTAATCAATTCTAATACCTACCTAATCTAAAATTCGAAATAATAATTTATAAGCATGCATAACATCATTGCTTAACATTTGTGACCTGTGTTCGACTTTGACGAGTTATACAACGTAAACATCGGATTTTTTTTATATTTTTTTTTATAATTTATTAATAATTAGCATCCGCCACTACTATATTATTTTCACTGTTGGTGATGCCGAATTTATGACACTTTCATAAAAATAACTACAAATAACAACTAAATTGTATCAAAGACACGACGGCCAAAACATGGTAATTTTAAATTGGGCATCTATATACAACTAAATGACACAACAAAACTACATAATATGAACTGTACCACTGTTGTCTGTCGTCGTTCTTTTATTTTGTTAATAATAATAATAATTATAGTTTGATTTTAATTTTAAATATGTTCTATTTTCCTTTACAGACAATTGCAAACTTACTATTAAAATTTGGTGTTTATTCATCAGCTCTAGTCGGCTTTTTCACCCTGTTGCCTTTAACCCACAACGTCACTTTCACAGAATATACGTAAGTTATTATGCGTTGATAAACTCGTATTGTAAAATATATCATGAGATACTAATTTATTTTAATTATTATTATTTATTGAAACCGTTTTTAGTGTCACACCACAAAAGCCTTTCACAGGACCGTTAGCATTAAATGATAAGTTATCAGGCATATCAAAACTTTTTGAAGATCAAATTGTAGGACCTGAAGGTCTGTTGTATTATAACAACACCTTGTATACAACATTGCACTATGGCCATGTTGTTAAAATTGTTAATAATGAAATAGTTCCTGTTGTGAAATTTGGAAAAGTCTGTGGTAAGTAAACTTATTTTATAAATACTTG
Source organism: Aphis glycines (assembly GCA_009761285.1). NCBI lineage: Eukaryota > Metazoa > Arthropoda > Insecta > Hemiptera > Aphididae > Aphis > Aphis glycines. The sequence goes on along the minus strand of VYZN01000060.1, from coordinate 198,185 downwards.
ATAATAATATCGCTTATTGAAAATATAATTTATAAATGTTTAATTCAATTTTTATAACAAAATCATATTAAAATATTTATGATAATTTCTTTACCCTACTAATATACCTAATAGGTATATTGAAATTGTATAATTCTATAAATGCTTTTTTAATCCTTTTATTTTTTAAATTTGATTGATTTATATTAGATGGATTATACGAAGAACATATTTGTGGACGTCCACTTGGTCTTAATATAGATAAATCAGGATTTTTGTATGTAGCTGATGCATATTATGGTGTTTTTAAAGTGAATTTAAATTCAAATCTATACGGTATGTTTAGAAATGATCCTTTATTTTTTTTTTGCTTTATTCTACAAAAAAATAACAATTATTTTAGTAGGTACCTAGAACATTTTTATTTTAATAAGAATATTAATTTAATTAAATGTTTAATGCTATAAAACAATAATTAAATATATAAATTCTAATTTTAATAACTTCTTATAATACATCATTAGTTCATGAACAGTATGAATTATTCATGACTGGACTTTTTTACTTAATTTTCTTTCTTTTTTTTTTTTTTGATATTTATAACACATTGTTGTTTGGTGCTAAATTACCATTGACTAATACTTTTTATATCATAACTCATTAGCTTATTAAATATTACCCAAATAAAAATTTACCTTATTCTATATATTAATATAATTTTACAAATGTTTAACGCTCGTAGTAATACTCTCATTTAAAATAAAAAATGTTGATTGTGTATACTAGAGTTCAAGACTTATCATATTTGCATATTCTTTAATTATGGTTGTAGAATATTCAAAGTAAAATAAAAATTTGTTTTGAGATAACAAATTTTAATACAAAAATGTGTATTGCATGTTTAGCCATTTTTTTTAGTTAACGCATATTTTACAAATTTTGTGAATTTAACTGATATTTTTAGCATATTTCCACATTTTCATATTTTATTTAAAAAAAATAATTTTTGATAGCTTACATTTAGCTTATATTATTTATTTTATTTTTTTGCTGTAAGAAGTTCATCAATATAAATATAGTAAAATTTATTCATAGCAAGGCTATTTTGTTTTAATTTTCTTGCTGTGATGTTGCATAGCACATAATATAATATAAGATAATATTATTAGTGGGGTTTTGGAATTAGGAAAATATTGAATTGTTTCTGTGCATATCACTGCTATTCTCTAAATTAACATTTTAACATATTATTAATATCATATTTATTTTGAAAATACAAAAGGAAAAAATAATTTAGTTTAAGTAATGCTATTTCAAATAACTTAAGTTGCTTTTTTCAGTTATTTTAGATGAATAGTTTTAATGTAACATGTCTCTAAACCTATTAATTTTTATTTCTGTATAACATATATAGTAAGTTTTGAATTAAATTAATAAATGTACAATATATGTTTTTTTATATATATATATATATAATAGGTGCAAAAGAGCAATTAGTTTCAATGGATGAAGTTATTGATGGTGCACAACCTAAATTACCAAATTCGGTCATAGTAGCATCTGATGGTTCTGTGTATTGGACAGACTCTGATACAAACTATAAATTACACGATGGAGTTTATTCATTGTTTGTTGATGGTACCGGAAGGTTAATAAAAATTTTTTCCCTGTATTTCAACAAAAATATGGCATAATTTTTATGACTAAATACCTATGAGGTTTTATTTGAATTATTAGAGGTATTAAACAGTTCAACAAAATGTTATAACAATAAACTTAAAATTGTTAAACATTTAAAAATTGTAAAATTCTGAAATTGTTATATGTAATATATTTACAAATTATGTTTGTCATAACTATGTAACTGGATGGTTATAAAATAACTCAGTGTTACAAACTGTAAATACTACAAATGCAATGAACTTTCTTATACATAATCACATAGCATTTTGTTGATAATATTGTTTATCAAACTAAGTAAATAATAATACATAATTATATTTAAAAAGCAATTGATAATGATTTTAATATAGAAACAATAAATCAATTTTTTTTTTTTTTAGACTTTTGAAATATGATCCAAAAACTAAAAAAAATACAGTGTTAATGAAAAATCTTCAATTTGCTAATGGTGTTGAATTATCAAATGATGAATCATTCATACTGGTGTCTGAAACTGGAAAATATTGTGTACATAAGTATGTGAGAAACATTTTTTCATCATATCAATATTATATTTGTATATTCTTTGAAAATGAATTAATTAATTTGATTTGTTAGGTATTATTTGAAAGGACCCAAAGCAGGGAAAAGTGAAATATTTATTGATGGTTTACCAGGAATGCCAGATAATATTAAAAGAAATAGCAAAGGGTCATTTTATATTCCATTAGTTAGTACCAGAACGCCAATTTTAGAAAGTATTGGTGAATATCCAACTATTAGAATGATAGCTACCAAATTTCTTGGAATAATTGATTTTACATTGCTAAAGATCAATTCATTCTATCCCAATTTATATTGCAAAAAAGCTATGCATTGGGTAAATACTTAATATATAATATACTTTACATAGATATATTTATTATAATTTATTAACATCTTGTGTTTTATATATATTGTAACATAATATTTATGAAATTGGAGTATTTTTTTTATTATTATTATTATACACTCAGTACAACTATTTCATATTTAAACACAGTTTCAACTTATATCAGTCAAATTGTGTTCAGTTTTATTCAAAATATATTGGTATTTTTTAATATTATATTAATTCATAATTACCTAATTTTGCATTATATTACTTTTAAATTATATGATTTTATAAATTAAACAAACTATGTATTTAAATATAAATTAGTTTAATTGACAGTTTTTTAGATTATTAAAAATGTTAGTTAATTTAAATATCCACATCATTAATTATTTGTTTGAATGTTTATATATAAAAAAAAATGCTACAGTGTGTATGGCCTATTTAAGATCCCTAACATTAAAAAAAATAAAAATGCAAAAAATAAAAATAAATGTTAACTTTTTTCAGATTGGACATTTTGAATCTATGGTATTAATCAAATCAATGACCAAACAACGATTTTCTATTTTAAAAGTTAATGAAAAAGGCAAACTATTATCGAGTTACCATTCTACAGATGGAAAGGTGTCTGGAATATGTGATGTTGAAGTGGTCGGTGATAAACTATATCTAGGCTCACCATTCAACCACTTTTTGGGAGTTATTAAACTGCCACAAGGCTTTTTATAATTAAATTTTTTATTATTGATAATTTGTATAGTATTGCTCAAATATTTTGAAACTGTTAAATTATTTGATTTTGTATAATTTTTTATTCATAAACTCGGACTATGTTACTACATGTTTTTTTTTTAATATTCAAATCAGAAGAATACTTTTATTTTGTTAACTTTAGTTTCTATACAGTGAACTCACTTTAATTCTCTGTTTTAACTATATTTAAATATTTTATTGTATTAACAAATTCCATTCAAATCGAACTATTTTATTCAAATTTTAATAAGAACTTGTATACTATATAATATAATTCTATACCATCTTACAATACTGATTTAAGACTTTTGTTTGATTTTATTCTATAAAAACTTTTTTTAAGTTCTGATTTTAATAATATCCAGTCATAAAAAATAGATACTTAATTCATAAATAGATTATAATTCATATTATGTAGTCTGAACCTTGAAATTTATCAAATAATACATTTTTTGTTGTTTATTTTGTGAAAATACATTTTTTTAAATTGTTGTTCATCGTTTCTTCCAGTTATTTACTTACGTGTAATGTGTAATTAATATAACTATATTGGATGATACACGTGAAAGTATTAATAACTACATTATTAAATATCTATTTGACATAGTTTAAGTGATTAGATAATAAACAGAAAAACATAACATATTCTAACATATTTTTTGATTTTAATTAATTTAAATCTCAAAAAATTTAATTTCTCTTTCAGGCATATTTTATGATTATAATTTATTATAAGTCAGTAGCCATTAATATTAAATTGCTATGCTGTTTAATATTTTTGTTTATTTAATATTTAAGGTAAATAGCCAATGTTAATTGTAATTCATAAGTTATATTTTGTTATTGATGTCCAAGCTTTTGATGAATTAGGAATTTCCTTTTTTTCAACATTTTCTACCAATATTTAAACATAATATAAAATTTTAATTATTATTTTGTAAAAAAAAAAATGAATCTATCTTCTTTGATTGGTTTTAAGTAAAAAAATATATGCAATATACATAGTACATTGTAGGTATGTAAATTGTAACTTTGACTATAACTACTAACCTAAAAGCAATATGGGGATGTATGAGATAATTATTACAGCATCTGAATTCAATAATTATGATTGCGCAAAAGTGTCTATAATATACTCGTAATATAATTGTAACCTTTGTCTTGTAATTATAACTAGTCCGACTCCTATACCTAATATGATTTAATTGTAACCACATCTATTATTCGTAAGGATTAACTTTAAAGATTATTATATCACCTCAAAAACATCGTTAGAAAAAAATTAGAAGTGGCACTGGAGCCATAAACTATCTACTGCAGTATTGCATCTTCTAATAATAATATACATTATACACTATTGGCCACTGACACATGTATTTATCTATATAACAACATTTTGGCATGAATTATTTAGATCACTGAAAAAGACGTTGACAAATTTTTTGAAAAATGTCAAATTCAAAAATTATTTTATAGGTAATACATTTCACATTATTTTGTAAACTAAGTAATATATTACTTACTAATAGTACCTTACTTTATAAGTATCTTCTAATATGTTGGTTCACTTCATGTATTTTAGTAATATTGTATAAAACCTGGCATAATTTATTCATGTCGTTAAAAAAAAATGTATTACACATGTAATTAACAGTAAGTTTAGATGATATTGACTAGGGAACGTTAAAAGAAAATACTTAATACCTAATAGCAAGTATGCCAGCTGCCTGCTAGGTGTATAAGAGTCAAGGCCAGATTTAGAGGAGGGTTGAGTGGGCTAAAGCTGCCCTCACATACCTAAATTCATTCCTGATAAGAGAATTACAAAGAATGAAAATTGTTTTAAAGAAACTATAAGATGGTTACTTAAACTAACTCACCTACTCTCATACCTACATAATATTATATTGAGATATAAAATATAAATATTGAAAACAGATTTAAATGATAACCACAGTTCACAGTTTATATTTTTATAAACATTGTAATTTGTAAATATCTACTGTATTTGTATGTAAATAATACATTTTGAATACCTATTCAATATAGCCTTTAAAACTTCGTTTTTCTCAATGATTTCTTACAAGGATATACAATTAAGGGATTATTTAAAACAAAACGACTACAACGCGGCTAAACAGTAATTCTTTGATAGTCTATTATTCCCGTGCGTAGGTATTTATACTTTATTTAGACGCTATATGTAAATGACAAAGTACCCACAATATCCTGTCCGAAATCTCTGAATTTTACCTTTTCTGGTTTCCTAAGAAATTAAGTTGAGAATATAATGTATTCAAATAAAAATTATATAGGTAATAAGATAAAAACGACTAAAAAAATAAGATCCTTAAAACATATTATAATACGCTTATTTATACATATATACGTACACAACTATAAATATAGTCAATATAATGGAGATTCCAGGACAAGATATTATGCAAAATGAGACTATTTTTACATAATATAAAATAGTCATCACCCATGGCTTATCTATAACAGAATTTGTTTAGCGTCTATGTTAGATAGGTAATTTAGAAAGATCTAAGCTCTGAATCGTTTTAATACGTTTCTGATTGCGCGGATAGGGATTGATAAAATAGCAGGGATCTCATATGTCACGTAGGTACACTGTATGGTTATACGTGTACCTTACAACACACCTATTCCACGGGATTGTCCTTATTTATTTTAAATTATATAAATCTACGTCCGGTCAAATGTCCAAATTGACAAGATTCAAAAAATACGCATTTTATTAGTAAAACAAAAACAGTGATTTAAATAATTGTTTTCTCAAATAATCGTTTAACATAGCAACTAGCAGTGCCTTAAATAGTGTGTTTTGGAGCATAACTGTGTGTGCAGTACGAAATGTATAGAGTGTGGTTCGAATTTCCAAAGCTTCGTGATGTTAAAAATAACACTCAATAGATACTGGAAATGTAGTAATTTTTAATTTCCCAATATTTGAGACATGATACCTACAGGTATAATATGTTCGGATTTTAGGTTAGTGGATTTTAAGTGACAAATTTGAAGGCGACACTCGAATTGCCTCCCAAATTTAGGCAGGTAACCTTTTTTCACTCGAATTGCCTCCGGGTGTTTTCGGAGGCAATTCGAGTATACCCTAACAGTCTACTCGAATTGCCTCCCATAGTATACTAAGATTATCGAAAGTTTTTACTATCGATGATATCGGTTATATCGATTTCCATAATATTCAAAAATATTATTTTAAGACATACAGTATTTCCCAGGCAGATTAATTTGCCAAATGTAACAATCTTGTCGATCACTGATTATCAGTTAAAGATTAGTCCGTCATCACCGTTCAACATAGTCAGTTTCGTAAATAACAATTACACGCAGTGTTATAAAAATGAACGTTATTAGTGTTATAAGTGAAAAAGGTAAAACAATTTTAATTTGTGATGGTTTTAAGTTTGGATTCCAAAAAAATTTAGCCAATGACGTTAAGCGATGGACGTGTACAAAAAAAATATGTTCTGCTTATTTAAAAACTAATAAGTGTAATGAAATCCAGTTCGAAAACAGTAAACTTATTCACAATTGTGCGAAAGACTCGGAGCAAAAAATTAATAGACAAATACTCAGCAACAATTTAAAACGAAAAGCTTTAGAACAGCTCTCTGAACGACCTGCTAAATTATTTCATGACGAGATGAAAAAGTGTAATGTAAGTACATTAACAAGCTCAGACGTAACTTATATAAAAAATAATATGAATCATGCTAGGAATTCTATACATCCAAAATTGCCACAAGATGCGAATGAAATTCATAATATTCTATCATCCATTGAGATTAAGACATTTAAGGGTGAGAACTTTTTAATGGTAAATGACCCATTAAATGGTTTTGTGATGTTTTCGTGTGATGGAAATATCAAATTCCTAAGTTCGTTAACTACAATATATGTGGATGGTACTTTTGATTATTGTGTTCAATATTTTTGCCAATTGTTTACAATACATGGTTTTAAAAATAATTATTATATACCCTTAGCATTTTTTTTGCTAAGAGATAAAAGTCAAGTATCATATAAACGAGCTTTTGTCAAATTACAAAACCAATGTTTGAAGTCCGTGGAAGTATTTGAACCAAAAATGTGTTTCGTTGATTTTGAAAAATCCATTCATAATGCATTACTTGAAGTTTGGCCACAAATTGAAATTAAAGGTTGTATATTTCATTTATGTCAATCTTGGTGGCGTAAAATACAAAAAATTGGATTAGCTACAGAATATTCAAAAAACGACGAGATTGGAAAATATCTCACTTACATATTTGGCTTTCCATTTCTGCATCCAGAAGAAGTAAAATTTTGATTACATTAATTTATTATAAAATTATAATAATTTTTAATTAAAGTTATTTATTTTCAGGTAGGTGACGTTTTTGCTATAGACCTTGGTGAACTAAAACCTGAGAATGACAAATTAACTGAATTTTCCGATTATTTGGTTGACAATTATATAGATGAAGATTCGTCTTTTCCACCGAAAATATGGGCTGAAATGACATCGAGTGCGCAAAGGTCTACCAACGCCTGTGAATCATTTCATAGTAAATACAATTCTAATTTTTCTTCTACTCACCTTCATATTTATAAATTTTTGGATGTATTAAAAGCAATGCAATTAGATACAGTAATATTAATTAATTCATCAAAAATGGAAACCAAAATTATTAGGACAGCCACAAAAAATAAAAAAAAATTTATTAATAATTTAATTGATAAATTAAACATGAATGAAATTTCAAAATTGCAGTATTTAAAAGCATTGGCAAATAAATTTAAGCCACGAAACTAATATGATACGATAATACAATATAACAAACTTAAATGTTTATTTCATTCATTACTTTATCATTTATTTTATTATTATTATTATTATTTTTTTTTTATATATTTATTTTATTATTTTTTATTTATTATTATTAATAATTATAACTGCAGCTGTCGATTTATTTACTATAATTTTTATAATTTTTTTTAAAATTTTTACTCTGCAATTTTTAATTTCGTCTTAATTATTTGATGTATTGACTATTTATTATTTGTATTATTATTAATAATTATAACTGCAGCTGTCAATCTATTTACTAAAATATTTATTTTATGTATTATTTTCTCAATTTATTTAATATGTAAGGTTATATACTTAATCGATTAATTATATCTATCGTAGGCGATTTTAGTACAAGAGGGTCACTACTTTTTCAACTACTTTTTTTTCGGGAGGCAATTCGAGTAACCATTTAAAAAAAAAAATCACGGGAGGCAATTCAAGGGTCAGATGGGAGGCAATTCATGAGCGCCCAATTTGAAGATAGCCTCGGAGATTTCTGTAGTTGCGAAGAAAAAAATTGGCTCAAATGTATTAAAAATTGAAACATGGAAACTTCTTAATGAAGTCGTAATATTTATGTATTAATATTTAATTGAATAATTTCACTTGTTACCTATGTGATATAACTGTAGTAAGTACAGACGTATTGCTCTTAGAGATGCAATTTCTTACTAAAACCTAAATAATAATTATTTACATTTTTATTAATATTTAGAGTAACTTATTAGTTGCAAAACCACTTTCAGCAGATGTTGAACATTTAATTTTATACTAGGTATTATACTATTATGTTCTTGAAACATTTAGACGGCCATCGTCGCTATTAACTGAAATGAAAAAATTCTCTCCACGTAAAATTAAACATACCAACTACCATCAATTATAAATATTATTATTTAAAAATTGATGCTATTATCATCTGCAGAATTTAATCTATTCAACACAGTCATGTATAAGTTTAATCATAAACACCACTATTCTATAAGAAGCATGGTAAAATTATCCACCATCAATAATAATTTTACGGTGTTTTTGATAAAAATTTAATGATAATCTCTCCTCTTATGATTTAAAAATAAATCTTAAAAATATTATGCTTATTACAATTTAATTTATGAAAATGATGTATACAACTATTCAAATGTAATCATTTTTTTAGTAAAACTTTAGTAGCCTATTATAGTTAGCAATATTTATATGTATGGTTTAATAAAAATGTTTACGAAATAATAAATAATATTGAGGGAGAGGAGCTACAATTTATGTATAATTGTATACTCGGTGGTTGGCAAAGTAACAAATATGCAGACATATAGTACGAAATTTTTGGTATTTTAGGTTACAATGCAAATAACATAACTGAAGCCTAGCGTAAAATAATAGATCACTTAAAAATGTTTTACTTATAACCTACTATATACCTATGTTAAACCTAGTTACATCTCAGATGTTATCCATACTTATCATCGATCAAGCTACAATAACGTACAAGTATAATCTAGTAAGCAATTTGAACATCGGTAATATATTGTATTATCGATATCCTTTTTATTTTTGCTGCATTCGCGGCAATGCTTTAAATCTGACATCACTTCGTATATACATATACACTATACAGGATATCATATTTAATAAATGTTTGTAAGACATAGTGCTATTATATTAGTACCTATATTTTTTTTCTTTAAACAAAACCAATATTTATTTAGCGATTAACACAGAGTATCTTGGCGAGCAATTTGACAGCGCGTAACGTCTTTTTTAGCCCTTCATAAATTATATAATCATTATAATGTAAACACTGCAGTAAATACATATTACATGATATAACTAAATAGTGCATCGTACTTCAAGTATTTCGAAGGTAGGAAAAAACTATCAGTCCAATGGCCATAATATATACATATATTTTACTGAAGATATATATTACATATTGTGGCGCGTATAACAATATAGTATAGGGTGGCATGATTGGCAAGAGGTCTCAGGCCCATGAGCAGTGCCGTATTTACCAGTAAACACTATAAGCTAGTGCTTAGGGCGGCAATTTCTCAAGGGCGGCAAATCATTTTTAATATTACATTTTTATTAAAATAAATGCAACTTATTATAAAATGTTTTTAGACCAACGGGATTGTGGTAATATTTATATTTTATGTTTTTCAATATCATAATCGTAGAGTTTATCGCCCTATTATAATAAACAGCATTGCTGCATTATTTGTAAATTGTTCGTTATCGTGTTGTAAATCTACGACTTGACAATAGACAAGACAAGTGGATACGACGACCGTAAAATAAGTTATTAATATAACATGGGTTGACGATTGTGTGTTTATCTGTACCTAATCACAATAAAAAAAAACCCAATTATTAGTCAATGCAATCGCGAACGAGCGATTATTATATTGTGACATGTTCTGTAGTATTATAGTAACAAACGTGTTCGGTGTTATTTTTTTTTAGTGCAGACGAAGTTCACACTTTTCTTATTTGTATGAATATTTGATTTCTTTAATTTTTATTTGTAACTTTTTCAATAAAACTATAGTAAAATGAGTGACGGTCGATTACGTTTAAGTGGCTATAAGTATAAAAAAAAACGCGGAAGAAAAAAAAATCAATTAAATAACTTAGTGCAAAAAATCCCAAAAATTGATTCTTTTTTTAAACCAACAAATATTTTAAATGGAGTTGAAAATTATGAGACTACACAGAAAATGCTCGCTAGTTGTTCAAACTCGGGTACTAGTACTACGGACATCACTTATATTCAAAACGTCAAATCCTCAGAAAGTTGTTCAAATAATACTACTGAAAAAGATGATGTATCAATAGTCGATTTAATCAGCGAGGATCCTGCAGAATGGGTAATTAATGATTTGACAATTGATCGCTTATTAATAAAAGAAATAAAACAAAATATTGACTATGATTTATTATCAACAAAATTAGAGTTTGGGAATAAAACGCGATACTTAAAAAAAAGTGTATTTTATCGGAAACTTTTAAATGGAAAACAACAGCTTAGAAAATTTTTAATTTATTCTCGTAGTAAAAATGCATTATTTTGTATCCCCTGTCGAATGTTTGGAGGTTCTACTAAACTTGCTACAGAAGGTTTAATGGACTGGAGAAATGTTATTAAAATTGTAAAACAACACGAAGTCTCTAAGGAACATACTAACTGTCAAATAGTATTTTTACGCAGGAGCAATAATATTGGGAGAATAGATAGTGATCTCTGTATTCAAATAAATAATGAAATAGATTATTGGAAAAATGTGTTGAAACGGGTTATTGCTGTCATAAAAAAATTGGGAAGTCGTGGTCTTCCATTTAGAGGTTCCGTAGAAAAATTTGGAAGTCAAAATAATGGTAATTTTATGATGTGTTTAGAATTAATATCTGAATTTGACCCTTTTCTAAGCAATCATATAGTTCAACATGGAAACCCGGGTAGTGGTCATACATCTTACCTTTCTTCTACAACATGTGATGAAATAATTACATTAATGACAACACAAGTTACTAATGTAATTATAAAAGAAATTAAAAGTGCAAAATATTTTTCGATTGTGATAGACTCAACTCCTGATATCAGCCACACAGACCAGTTAGCATACGTTATTCGTTACGTTAGAGATGACGGTTTCCCTGTCGAACGTTTTATGTGTTTTTTACCAAATATTGGGCATAAGTCTGAAACACTTGAAACGGCCGTATTATCTTTTTTAACTAAACATGATATTGATATAAATAACTGTAGGAGCCAGTCGTACGACAACGCCGCCAATATGTCTGGAATTTACTCGAGTTTACAGGCAAGGATAGTAAAAAAAAATCCTTACGCGTATTACGTACCATGTGCTGCTCACTCGCTAAACTTGGTTGGGACTTGTGTAGCTGAATGCGTAAAAGAAGGATTATCGTTTTTTAACACTATCCAACATCTTTATTCTTTTTTTTCTGCATCTACTAGACGATGGGATATTTTAAAGTCCAGCCTAACGCTCGGTAAAAAAGTTGTCAAAAGAGCAGATGGAACTAGGTGGTCTGCTCGGCATGAAGCTTGTGACAGCTTGTATCAAAACTATGACGGTGTTATAAGAAGTTTAAGTTTATCAGAAGAAGATAATTTTGAAAAGGCGACGACGCGTTGTGAGGCAGCTGGTTTAAGACATCAACTTGACCGTTTTGAAACAGTTTTTATGACTGTATTTTGGAATGCAATTTTGGAGCGTTTTAATAACACAAGTAAAGAGCTTCAAAAAATAAATACAGATTTGGGAAAAGTTGTCAAACTCTATAAATCTTTAATTAACTTCATAACATCTATTCGAAATGATACATTTTTTAATGAATATGTAACTTTGGCAAAAAAAAATAAAGATTGAAGAGTACGAGTTTGATAAAGTAAGGACTAAAAAACGCAAACTTTAAGCAGACGAGACAAGAGAAAATGAAGTTAATATGACTGGAAGTGATAAGTTAAGAATAGAAACATATTTTACCATACTGGACCGAGTGAAGAGTGAACTTGAAAAAAGATGCGCTGCTTATATTAATACATTTGACAAATATGACTTTTTGACTAATTTAATACTACTTTCACCAGAAGAAATAACTCAAAAAGCTAACAAGCTTCAAGAATTTTATAACGATGATTTAGAAAAATCATTCGCTTGTGAATGTGTTCATTTTCGAGCATATCTTCAAAGTTTAAATAAAAATATTGATGGAGTTATCGAATTATCAATACACTTACGCGGTAATAATTTAGATACAGTTTTTCCTAACGTAGATATTGCTTTACGTATGCTTTTATGTATGGCAATAACTAACTGTTCAGCCGAGAGGTCTTTTTCCACATTAAAACGTGTAAAAAATTATTTGAGAGCAAGTATGGAAGGGAATAAATTAAATTCGTTGAGTTTATTGGCAATTGAAACTGAACTAGTGAACAAAATGGACTTCGATGCCATTATAGATGATTTTGCGACTCAAAAGTCGCGCAGAAAGGCGATGAGTACTAGACATTAACTATTTAATTTTGAATATAATAATTAACTATTTAAGTATTTATTACTACCATGTTTTTGATCATTAAATTTTTTTGTATGAATGTATATGTATATATTTTTATAATAACTGTATATTTTTATTTTTCATCATAAAAATTTTAAGTAATAAAGGAAAAAAACTATAATTGTAGTTTTAATAACATTTTTTAGACTAGAAAAATATTTATATTAAAAGGCGGCAATTTATTTTGTGCTTTAAGCGGCACAATGGTTAAATCCGGCACTGCCCATGAGTATATGCAAGTATAGCCCCATCATATTAAGAATATAATCAAATCAGTTTTAATAATACTTTTGAAAAATAATTACTATTGCATTTTAATATTTTATTATATTCTTATATTTTAATATTTTTTAATAATGTGATTATTTTCCGGTGGTAATTAATTTAATGTAACTAAACAATAATAGGTACAATAATTCGAATTTAAGGTTTTCACTAATTATTATTCATTTTATAGTCATTTAATAAATATAACAATTGTATCCCGGTACCCATAGAAAAACAGTGAGATCAACGAGTGGCAGTGGCTTAGTGGCTTAGTAAAACTTTCAACTATTGAACAAGAAATAGCTTACAGAAAGTAAATTTTGAGGAAATAAGTGATTTATTTGTGAAAACAAAAGATAGAAAGAAGCAATAATTTTAAAAATATTTCATACGTAGTATGACTTTTGTAATTACACTGCTATATAAGTGTAATATTATTATATCATACATAATGTATGCACTTCTAAATTATAATTAATATTTTATTTATTATAACTGTTTTTTTTTTAATTTTTTTGAATTCAAGCAAAATTAATAGTATAAGTATTGATTATAGGTACAACAATATTCTGATTTTTATATATGTATAATAAGTTGTTGATGTCTAACTTTGAAAATGATCTTTGATAGAAAACTGGATCTAATTTATACTATTGTGAGGTCAAAATAAAAAAAATCACTGTATTTTGTAAATTAATCGGGAAAAAACAATAACAAATTAAGGGAAACGGGATTTTTTCTGCAAAATGGTTTTTAACAAAATCTTTTTTTTAATAAAAAACGAATAACCATAGATAGGTAATGAAATTTTTACCAAATATTTTTAAAGTATTTATAAGCATAAAAATATTCAATTAATTTTAGTTTTTTTTTTCAATGGCCTACTTATTTTCGATGAAATATTTTGTTGTGTCAAAACGCATGAAAAATGTATAAACTTTTTTATAATAAACAATTTATAAAATCTTCAGTTTTTACTTTTTATAGTTAAAGTTTAAAAATTTAATACAAGATTCTTTATAAATAGTTCATCATACTATAATAACCATTGATTATAGAATAGACTATTTTATAACCAATGTTGTTTGTTGTATAACCAAAAATTTAAAAAGTATACAAACACAATTATTTTTTTATAGTCTTTGATGTTGAAATTAGGACAAAATTACATATTTGAACGATGAATAACGATGTTAATTATTTTGTTATACAATTCTAAGATGTTATTATTGAGAACTTGAAACTTGTAGGTATATTGAGAATTTTATTTTATGCAATGACATTTTCAAAATATATAGATTAATATTATATTTATTTGTACTATTAATATTAACCTTTTCACACTATTTTAAAGTATGATGGAATAGGCTCAACATTTAATAACAGTATCATAAAATGGTTTAAAATTTAAAACTATATATTATTTTAATAATTTATTTATTTTTTTATTTTATTATAATAAGACATTCCTAGCCTATAGTCTATCTACATCTATGGATAAATAAGTAATATTAATCTTTGGCTATTTTAACATAATAACAGTATAGTAGTAATATAATAATAATAACAATAGTAAGACGACGATAGTAATAGTTACGGACGGTTAGACATAATGTAGACAAAAAAAAAAAAATTTGTGTAGATAAATAATTCTCGTATAATTACATTTTAGTTTATAATTTACTTAATAGTAGAATAATTAATTATTAATAATATAATAAATGTGATGCATATTGTTGGTAAAAAGGAAATCAACCTACCGTAATACTAATACTAGCATAAACAACTTTATAACTATATGTCTATATAAAAAATAAAAAGCCATGAAATAAATTTATAGTGAATATAGATTGACTTACCGTATTTTTCAGAATAGTTTTTTGAGTACAATGATACAGTATTGAATTTAAATTTAACATGCCCATATTACACTACATTAATCCAATTGACACCTACTGTACATTCTAGTACAGCAGTCTACTACTGAATTTAATATTTATTCATATTTTAATTTTGCTATTACAAAAAAAAAAAAACAAAACATAATATTATTTTTGAGGAAAAAAATAAGTTCATATTAAGCATACTATAATACTATAATAATTATTATTAGGTATATAATATAAGATATTATTATTATAATACTATAATACTATAATAATTGCCATAGGTCTAGTAAATCTCATAACTATGTCATTATATATAATTGACTAGGAATATTATGATATTTCGCGGTTGTATATACATACATATTCGAATTAAAGAATTATAAGATATATTTTGGTTAACTATGTAAGTGCATCTACGCATAATATACTGATTACTCGATTTATATTATATCGTTGTATGTCTCGACTCGAAGTCTCAAAACTTTATAACGAATTAATGATTTCGCATTAATATGCAACTCTTCACTTTATAACTATAGATAACTAGATACTTATACTATTATAGGTATACCTATATAGTACTACACCACTTACAATGTGATATACCAAATATACTCATCCTCATTTTTATTGAGCCTTATTAGTTTTTAATGACTTTTATTTGAGTTTTATTTTTTAGTTTTTTAATATTAGATACCTAAAAGGAAACTTAAGAAGCGTCCTATAATATTAAAAACTTTTTTTTTAAATTAAAATAATAATGCTTTTTATTATAAATTATTAAGAAAAATATGTTTGAAAATGGTTTGATTTCTGAGTTAGCTATGGATCTTTTAAATAAGTTCGTATTATTAAAGTGTTAATTAAATATACCTATACCTACTATAATACTATAGTTAGCTAATTTATATGTATTTATTAAAATAAAACTATACTAGTACCTATAAATTATCATAATTAATAACTAATAACTAATAAGTAAAATAGGTAGTGTACTAAATTGTGCATTTATTTTATATATATTATAAAACTAACATTATATTCATGACACTATGATACAAGCACTAAAAGATAAATAACTCATAAACTTTTTATTTTAAATTTTGATTTAGGCCTATCAAAATTTTCAATAAAATCATCTGACTTACAATTTACAGTAAAAAATATTAGGTGCTTATTTAATAAAAAATTAGTTTATATCATTACCTACAGGATACTCTTTAAGTTGCATAAAAATCCAAAGTATTTAAAAATATATATATAAATATACATAATATATATATACTAAAATTAAAAAAATTATAATTTTAATAAATGTATTTTTGATGTTTAAAATACTTGGTAAATAACTCTGAATAAAATATTCGTAGGTAAACGGAAGTGATTAGAGAAAGATGAGGATAAGGTGAAGGGGTAACAAAATAAGTGCCTTGTAGAAAACAGACATTGAGTGAACTTTGACGGGGCTATTCCTTTTGTAAACATTAAGCGTAGTTAATAAAGTACCTATATATAATATGTATTATATATATATAGTATATATATATTATATATATATATTATAAGAGTTCTGTAATATTGAGAAATTACCATATTATGATACCTAAACTGATCAAACATCAAGAGAGTAATGTTGAGAGTGATTTATTTATAATTTGTATGTACGATATACCTATCTACGGTATAGAAAATATACGCATATATTTAGATATCATTTTCTATCACCGAAAGCATTTAGTAAATAATACTGTATTTAATTATATTTTATTTTTTTAAATTTTCTCATTTTATAATTTATTGGAGTTATGGATGTTAGGTATGGATATTACCCAATACCCAATAAATGATAAATAAATAATAATTACTTATAAGTTCTAAGGCGAGGATTTTTATGTAATAAAAATTCAAAATATGTGAATATTAATTATGTTCTTATTTTTGGTAAAATATGTACTAAAAACGTAAAGTATTAAAAAAAAAAAAAAATCCAAATTTACAAAAAAATTGGTAGTTTACGAATTAATTTAATTTATTTGATTCGATTTAATTCATATCTAATCATCTTAATCGTTATTTTTTCGAAAGAATTGCACACAACATACATTTGAAGATTATGGCTACATTACAAATTGTAATCTCCCGCTAATACCTTTATCAGTTATCTCTTATTTATATTTAAATGTATTATTATTTTTTTTACTCCATGTATCAATAGAAGCTGATAGATCAAATTTTCCAAATAACAATATAATAATTTTAGTTGGTACAAATAAAAACTGTACCTATACCTAGGTATGAGAAAGCAAAATATTTACGAAATATTTAAAAATATGTATTTATATCAAAATATGTGAAAATATGTAAAATAAAAAAGTCTCATTACATTCAAGGTGTAAACGTGCTTATTTTAAATCATAATCGAGAATTTTTTATTCTATAAAATTATGTATTTACATAAAAATCCGCGCCCTACTTATAAATTATAAGCCTATATAAATAATAATTATTTTATTAACTTAACTAGTTATTTTTATACTTTTCCTAGTAACTTAATAAGATTAATATTTTAAATTTTAATAATCTAGGTATATAAAATTAAAAGTTGATGAAAAATAAATTTTTAAACAATTACAATAGACAATAGTTGTCATTAAAAATAAGCAAAAACATAATTGTTGATTCAATAATTGCTTAGACCATTACGCTATTCCAATAAGAAATAAGAATAATAGGATGAAATTTTTAACAGAATCGTTAATTATTTAAATAAAATTGAAAGTTACACAGTCATTTAAGATTTAACTGATGTATAACCCGTGGGTGGTAATTAAAAATGAATTAACCCTTTTCTGAACTAAGTTTAATTAATATTTTTCTCTGCACTAACTTTAAACTTTTAGAGTTTAATATTATATTCTTTGGTAATTATTAACTTATAATCTAACGTTCTCTACGTTGACTCAGTCAATATTTTCATTAACTATGGTTTGCCTTTGTAAATATATTATCATTTATGTACCAGACCAGTGCCATAATTTGGATTAGGTACTTTAGTACCTACCTTCCTCCCTGACTCTCTAAGTGTCTATTGGGCAGTTGCTCCCCCTGCCAAAATGTTTGCTAATTACAATAATCAATCCATATAATGTATATACGGTTGTAGACTAAGTGCAAGTTGCAGATCGACAGATTAACAAAATATGTTTTATATTTAATTTAGGTTAGGGTTTACAGTTTTACACTTTTACGTACCAAAATAGAAATAATACCAATTACCAATAAGTTTTATTTCATTGAAAGTCAAAACTGAAGTTGAAGATTTTAAAATTGTATAATGTATAAAAAAAATATTATCAGCTATATTAAACAAAACTATAAATGTTTTATGTCTATATAATATTATTATATAGGTATTAATAATGTTGTACCCACATCTTTATATTACAATAATAATTATACGTGAATACGTGATTTATATTTTATATTCAGCCAGTCTAGTGTAATTGCTATAATAAATTGGTCGATCTGCTTTTGTGGTGACCGAGGGTATAGCTTTATTCTGTATAGCTAGGTCAATTATATATTGTCGCAGCAGCTGCTGCAGTGGCACAATAATATTTGGAGCACTACATGGGTGGGCCAATACAATAAGACGTCGATATATATACACGATATATAAGTATATACGAGTTGTCTGCTCGCAAATATAAATAGGTGAATTAGGTAACGTGCGCGCGACGAACCACCCACACGAACTTAAAAAATATTTTCACGCCGCGAGTTTTATTAATACTATATATGCGCAAGAATTAAAGTACCTATAATCTATAAATAGGTAAGCACTACTTCGATAACCAATAATATTATGTAATAAATTAAAATTCATAATAATAATATGATAGCTATACCTATATTATGTTCTATATATCTAAACTAGTAAAATACCTAATAGGCATATTGAAATCTGCTTTGCGGGCACAACGAGGTCTTGTTTTAAAAGGATTGTTAGCTATTGCTTAAACTTTAAAGTATATGTATACCTATTATTAAATAGGACATTTAATTGAATTTTTTTTTATGAATACTAGCATTTTTTAAAATAAAATGGCCCGTACTCCACTTAGCGATGATTACTTACGTAGTAAACGAATGTACCTTCATACAACTCCATTTAAAATGTGGTGCATATTGATATTGGGGCAAAACCAATAGAAACCCTTCACTCCAGTCCGACTATGTGTACCTATGTATGCAACGTTAATCTTTAATACTAATTAATTATTAGGAAATGAGCGGAGAAAAAGCATATTAGAATAGATTTAGGCTATTTAGCTGTCTTGGCAATATTAACTATATCAATATAAGTATTATATATTTATTGTTAAGGTACCGATGTTGTATACTAGAACTATGCAGGTATATTAAAATACTTAAGTGTTATGAAAACACTTTCATAATACAATTATAAAAGTTATAATCAAGTTATAAGTTTATAAACATTTGCGTCATGATACAACTGCAAAGATTAAAAACGAAAAATGATGATCAAAATAAATTGTTTGAAAGGCGGTGACGAAGGGTATGAGTTGTAGGCTATTCTCGGATTAAGGTGTAAATTTATAATCAATGTATATTATATTTTTACATTTAACTGCGGATGCTATTTAATTATAATAATATGTCCTTAATCGCATTTATAGGAAATTTGTACATAATATACATATTATACCTACTACGTATCACATATTTTATTTTTAGATTTTAATTTTGCATTTTTTTCTAAATCTAACTATACCATACTTATTTTATTTGATATTTTCGAATTATGTATTTTTGAATCAGGATGAGAAGTTAATTTATTTTGTATTTTTAGATTATTTTCAATTTTTATGTCATTTTTTCATTTTTTAGTGCATTTAACACTAAAATCTATTTTTTTAAATTGTTTCCTAAGATTTTTATTTCTAAAAGTATCTTATTCGTAATATATTAACAAGGTTTTTTTTAACATCTTATTTTTTAAACGGATTTGTAAGTCGAATAAAAATATGGATTACAAATACGGAAGAAAATACGGAAGAAAATTAAACGAATATAATAAAGGAAATATCCTTTTACAAATTAAAACTCCGCACAAAAATATTTAAAATGGTGCACTCCTATAAAACTTTTTTTAAATTAAATAAAAATTTATTTTTAAGACATATTACACTTAGAACCATACTATTATTAGTTATTACTTATTATTTATTGGTAACATCTTGGCATAAAGCACACAGTGGTGGCAGTTAATATGCTTTCATTACTTTCTTATTAAAATATATTTTATCGTTATAAATCATCTTAATTTTTTTGAAAAATTAAAAATCACACAGAAAAAAATATCGAAATCGTGAATTTTTATTGTAACAACAAATAACGAGCTATTAATAGAAAAATATTTATTTTTTTTATAAATCAAGTTCTTAATTGTAAATTTGTAACATACATGATACTGTTGTATTAGGATTTAATGAATTTCAATAATTAAGCAATAATAAAAAATAGAATTTAAATAGGTTAAGATAACAATTGTGAAATACAGGGTTGTTAAACTTTTATATTTTAGTTAGCATAGTAATCAAAACATAGTAGTAAGAAATGTAAATAAAATTAGTTATTAATCGGGTTAAAATAATAATTACGTAAGTTAAGGTGTATGAAATGTAAATTAGTATAATAAGAGAAAGATGTAACAATCGATAATTACTCAATTGTAAATTTAGTATACAAGAGATATGGTTAAGGCAGAAAAGGGGTCAGTGGTGGTGATCGTGTGACTCGATCACCACTGGACGTCGCGTTCAAATAAAGTATTTCACATCATTTTTGGTTTTACTTTATTTTGGTATACGTCCGAGTAATCGGAGTATACGACAATACATAATATACGCATTATTATAATTTATGAAGTTATAAATTTATAATATTTTTATGAAATAATATAAGTACTTATATAAGAGTGGTCAAGTGAGTAACGCTCTGCTGGTCACTATAATGGATGTATTAAATTTGAATCCAATGATAGATATTATTGTATACGAAAAATGATTTGTCAGCCTAGGATATATTTTCCGCTGGGTGGTGAAAAAGGTGGTTTCTGTTTTAATGGCCTGAATACACCAAAATTTATGTTCTTTTATAATTAATGTAAGCCAAACTTATGAAAAATTTTATATTAAAGTTTCAACTCTTAGCTACTTATACAAAATTTTTTATAAATAATAACTTTAAAATAATTTGTAAATATTCATGATTTTGACGAATTTTTGTCAATGTTTGAACTTCAAATGCTAATAAAAAAAATTGCGCCAATGTACTCTTATAATTTTTAAATCACTATTAGACTAACTTATGAAGAATTTTGTATTTAATTTTCAAGTATTTAAACTCAGCCAAAAAAAAAAAAGTATCGGTATTGATAAAAAAAAAAACTAAACAAAAACGAATATTTCAAATGCCTATAAATAGCATTATTTATAGCGAAATATTTTGAAAATTAAATTGTATAAATAAAATACCAATCTAAATAACTGGTGAAATTTTCATGTACCTGCAACTTATATTTTTTGAATAATAATAAATATTTAAAATCGTTTGAGGATAAGCCGTAATAAATCGTTATTGTTACGTAATTTCGTATACATTTAAAATGAGCTAATTATTGCAGGTTGATTGGAGTATACAGTATACCTACTTGATATTTAAAAATATACCTATGGTATAGTCTTCGATTATAATACCTAAATACCTTTGCAATGTCGAACAGAATAATCAATTTAATAATATAGTAGTTAATTTACAATGAGATGTACCTATCATGATGTGTACTTTATAATATTACTATGCATAATACGGTGTTTATAAAGTCGATGAACATAGGTTTTTTAAAAAATTAAAAATCTCAATTCCACATTGGTTTTATTTTCTCCTGTATAACTACATATACTACATAGTATATTAGTTCTCATTTGGAATACTGGCTTAAATATAAGTTTAATTCGGCCTTAGTCTATCCTGGAAATAAAATATTGTGTGTACCACATACGCACGTTGTGGACGTGATGAAGTCGAAACATTCCGCTTTATAGAGTGAGTTTTAAAATCTGTGTTGAGTCCTTTATACATTGTTGGACGTTGGACCCTACATAAATAACACGTCCCCAAATTATGTGTAGAGCAAGGACTTTCATGCACTAAAAAAATCATCAAATATGCACTTATGCATCAAAAAATTAAAAATATGCAGATAAATATGCTCTCAAAAAAATTAATTACCCTAAAATATATAGTTCTAAAAATTATATTTTTCTTTAAATAGATATTTAATTTTAATAATTGTATAATTATCTCTCTATTATAAGTTTTAACTAAATTTGATATCACTTTATTGTAATTTAATCTACAGATTCGCAATTAAAATAAAACGAGTCTCTATCGTTTTTATGAGAAGTTATATAGAAAAAATTAAATATAATAATTTGTGTCCTTGTTCATGAAAAATATTCACCGAAGTACATGATTTTCGAAAAACCTTCAAAATATGCACTACAAACTTAAAATATGGTCTTATAATGAAAATACATATCATTTAAATCCAAAAATATGCACTAAAAACTTCGAGCTTTTGGTTACAAATACATTGTGAAATGTATTGTGTATACTTACTCTGCATACGAACAATCAACAAATTAACCATGCACGAAAGTCTTTGCTCTACAGCCATGCGTGATATTGTTAAATTAAGACGTGTAGGTATAATATAGAAGAAGACATTTTTAAAATATACAAATATTCATTATTTATATAATTTTACGATGTCGCATGCTTTCATAAATATAAATACGTATTATTATAATATATAATATATATATATATATTATATATATATATTATATATATATATATATAGTAGACTGCAGGAAGTGGGCCGAGTTATATAAGACGCAGTTAAGTGAACTGCACATTTGGTCGTATTTCCTACTGCCCTGCAATTTGGTCGTGTACATACGATGTACTCGTATAATATATAATGATAATATTAAGTATATACATATATTATATGGGTACTGACCGACGACCGCCATAAGGGTTTTATTATACATAATGTTTATATTTTTAACGATCCAACAAAATTGCCATTCGCCCGCCTAATCTGAGTACAGCGTAAATCTAATATGAGCGTGTATATATATATATATATACATTAAGTCGGAAGACAGGCGGGATCGGGTTTCTGTTGTGTTTTCGGCTTTTGCGCGCGCGTCTTCGCTAATTGTTTTCCAAGCTCCGAGGCCAAGACGAGACACAATATTGTATAGCTGTATACGACCTCCCGCAACACATACTATTTTGTACACACACACACACACACACGTCATCGGACGGTCAAAAATTATTACGCAATCCAAACACGGTCGTCATCGCTAAGTTGTTTACACACAAACCCGAACGTCAAAATTTTCGCGAAGGGTGTCTTGCTTGTGCGGCGGCGACGTTATTATTATTACTATTATTATTATTGTTGTCATCATCATCATCGTCGTCGTCATTATTGTTATTATTAATAATATAGGTACACGCGTCTTTGTGCAACGTCTGTTCATAATGAAATTGGCGCCATGCGACGTGAATCGGCGTGGCGCCCGCCACCGCCACCGTTTCAGACGACGACGGGCCGCACCGTCATCGTATATCACGACGGCGGCGGCGGCGGCCAAAACTCAGCTGTTCGCATTATCAAATTAGAGCGCCGCCCCGAACGCGCGTCCCGCGGCAGTTGTCACTACTGCGGCGGCCGTGTGCGTGCGTGTGCGCGCGGAATCGATACTATCGCCCGATAATATGTCTTGTCCCCCTGCCACCCGTCCCCTTCGCGTAAGTCCGCGGTTTTCGATTGTTCGGCTTGGCGGACCCGACCCGGCCGGCCGCGTCGCGGAGGAGAGACGGCCGACAATCGAACATCGAAATCGTCGATTGTCGTCGTCGTCGTCAGGTCCCACGACGTGTAATCCGGTGATCGGGCGGCGGGGAATACCGGAAAAACGCACTGCAAACATCGATAGGCGACGGCGCCCGTGACGCGCGAGTGTGCCGCCGCCGTGCGTGTGCGGTGAGAAGGAAAAAAAGGATGTGACCGGAGCACTACGAAAATGGGCGCCCGCGGTTGATGTCGGTCGGTCGGTCGGAGCAGCAGCACAGCTATTATCAATTCACAGTCGCCGCGTTCTTTGTACCGCCACCGCCGCCGCCGCCGCACCGGAGAGCACCGCCGACGTACGTCTACGTACGCGGCCGCCGTGGTTAGTAGTCGGACGGCAGACAATGGTGTGATACGTCCGTCGCCGCCGCCGTTGAATGTCGCGGGCGATATTAATTTATTGTAATATAAAAATAATTATTAATTCTCACTTGTCGTTACCGCCGAGAAAAGGGCCGCGCGCGCCGTCCGCACCACTGTTCAATATTCTCTATCGTAATTATTATCGGTCGGTTTTGAGAGCACAAAAAAAGATTATACATAATTAATAATTTAACTAAAATTAATTTACACCGTATTCGTGTTGTAACGTCTGTACCTATATTTCTGCCCGTCAATACGTTTTGTTTCTACTGCAATAATAATATTATTATATATTAATAAAATATATTTTATAGTCGACTGCGCCCGAGGAGTTAAGGTGTCGTTGAATTTGAACTTTTTCTTCCCGTTCGTCTTGTCGAAATCCGAACCCGGATTATGATCGGCGTCGAGAAGAAAGACGACGGCGACCGTTCGACCGTGTCGATGGACCAAACGTTTACGGGCACCATACGCATCAAGCTCTGTGAGGCGTCGGGCCTGCGGCCAACAGACCTGCAGACCCGTCTCAAGAACATGTCTTTTGTGAAGTCTGAAGATCCGTTACTGGACGCATACGTCAGTATCGACGTTGACGACAACATACTGCTCCGGTCGTCTACTGTGCCCAAAACCTATGATCCTGTCTGGAACGAGTATTTCACTCAAGACGTTCACGACGCCAACCGATTGGGCTTGACAGTATTCCATGATGCCGTCATTGAAGACTTGTTTGTGGCTAATTGTAAGCTGTCGTTCAGTGAACTTATTCAACGTGAAATTTCAGAGGATCAGGAGTTCTGGGTATGTATTTTACTATACATTGTGTTATAATTGAGTAATATGTTCATTTTTTTTTAAAACACCTAATATTTCATTTGGATAAATTGACTATTGGATCAAATTATAACTTCTGATAGGTTTAGTATTATGTATTTTTATTTTTACAACTAGAAATTATATGTTTTTGATAGGTATGAGTTTAATTTCAACTATTATAGATAAGTGGAAGAATAAATTGAATTATTTACCGGATTTCTATCAGTATAATTGCTTATGCATGCAAGTATTTAATCAATATTTCCATTGTTTACTTTATTAGCTAATGTTATAGAATAAGTCTACTTACCTATACAATTTCTACAACTTACCTGTATATAATATGTTCTATTACTGTTATAATTTGTCTATTAATTGTTTTGATATTAAATTAAAACACTACTAAGATATATTATAGAAAACAATTTAGACTAATATTAATTTTACTGTATTCTAGAGTTGCATGAAAAATATCTCTTATATAATCTACTTAGGTATTTGCTTGTTTTTGGTTTAAAAATAGCTTTAATAAACATACTAATATGAGTATGGTATAAATGATGAATTTATAAATTAATATAAAATTTGCTGAATATTAATTAAATGAGTTGTAAAAACATGTAGTATTTGCTTATTAAATCTAAGACTTAAATGTTCATAATTAAAAAACATTTAAAATCTATTGTCAAAAAAAAATATTTTTTAACTATCTAAATTTCATTTATTGAATAAGCCGTTTAGGCCTAATTTAAATTCACGTATAATTTAATATCCAAACAGATATAAATGTAGTAGTTTTAATCATTTTTTTAGTTTTATGAAAATGTATGTTTTTATATCCTCAAACCGTAATACTTTAATACTAATTACCTTAGCCTCCGATACTGTAAACTTTTGTAGGTACCTAATAGTTATTACTTATTAATAATAGTATTTTTAGAACAAATATCAATTTTATTTAAAATTATAACTGATTCATTATTATACTAAAAATAAACTAAATATCTACATTGCTTGAATAAATTAATTTTGGGTGAGCAATTTTTGTTATGTAGGTACCTACCTATATTTTTTTTATTTGTCAAGAATGTATCGGATACATTTAAAAAGAGACCGTTACTTCAAAGACATTTCAAAACACATTTTGTGGTATTTAGTGTAATGTTCAGATACAACTTACAGTTCAATTTTTTACTATTTTTGTTTTTAATAACTAATTTAATATAACTAATATTTACGGTGATTCAAATACAAGAAAATATATGAATAGGTACATAAATAATAAAACTTATATTAATTATAATTAACAGTTTTTATATCTTATAACCTTTGTTACTTGGAAAATTCGAGATAGGTAATTAGAACATAATATTTATTGATCTACAGTGTGTATTTTACCTACTTAGTGTACTTATTACTTATTTATAAAAAAGGTTAAGTGGATGTCTCACAATTGGTTTCAATGTTACCCTTTTACATTAGTAAAATCAATAATAGTTACTTTAATTTTTAATATAATATACAGTCGCAGAGGTTGCCACTTAAAAGTTATACCTTTGGTATTGAAGCAATAATCATTTGTTTAATAAAATAAACAAATACCCATAACAAAAAAGAGCTAAACATCATACCTAGGTTGATGTACAAATAATTTAATACTATAGTTATTAATGATAATTAATTTTAATTTAGTTTTCTGATTGTTTTTAATTCTGTAATAAATATATTTGTGTTATGAGGTTGTCTTCTACATAAAATACAAATTTTATTATATTAATAATAAGTCATTTTCAAATGAGTTGTGGGAAATTGTTGGTAATTACCTATAATCGGTATCTGATATATTTCATAGATATTGCCTACCTATATTGGATTATTATATTTTTCTCAAACCAATTTATTTATTAAATATATAAAATTGTATAGGTACATTATTTACTTCTTTACTATTCTCTAAAATATTGTTTGTATTTGTATTTATAATTCTTTATTTTGGTTGACTCAATTATTACTTATCGTTTGATACTTACCATTAGTCACACTTTATGTAATTTTCTACATTAATTTGATCTTAAGCAACACACAAGTTAAATTAGATTTAAATATTGTATTCAGGTACCTATTGTATTTTTAGTTTAAAAAAATAAAAATACCTAGTCTGTAAAATAAATTTTAAAAATTTAGGAACATATTAAGTTTGGGTATCTACAACTTTTTTTTTATTACTTTAGGTGCCAAAATTAGGTATAATTAACCTATAAACATTTTTGTTTTTAAAATTCACCTTTTTTGTTATTTTTGTGATGTATTAAAATTTATAATACTTTTTCTTAGTACATGAGTCAATAATAGTTTTTAATTTAGGAGTTTTGCCAATATTTAATATTTTTATAGGTTTCAAAATGTATGAAAAATATTATAAATTGTAAACATTAAACAAAATTAATATTTTATATGAAGTAGCGTTATACATCTAGTTATAATCAATAATGATATTTACATATTATGACTTAAGTATATGTAAGTACTTATTAATATACTTGTGTTTTTAAAATTTATCTATATGAAGTTATAATGAATTTAAAATTAAACACTGTATTTAACTTTTGAAATTTATTAAGATTGTTGGTGATAATTGATAAATTAATTTAATCTACTTAATTGAGTTATATTTTATACTTATTACCAGTTTTATCAATAAATATAACTATGAACAATAATTAATAATATTAATATCAAAGCTACAAGTGTTTAACACTTTAATTATAACAATAAACTTTATGTTTTATCAGTGTAAGTAGCTGTTGTTTATTTATATTTAACAAAAATGTTTTAAAGCCGATCATATGATATTATTTTAAAGTAGCTAGTTAACATACTATAGGTACTATATGTGTCAAATGTCCAAAATTTAAATGCATAACTGTGCTATTTAAAAAATGTATAGCGTTCATTCTTATTTCTCTATAAAAGTATTGTTAACTCATAAAATATTGAAATGACCAGAGAAATAATATTGAATAATAAAAAAAATATAAATCCATAATTCATTCATAATCGAATTCATAATAGAAAGAACAAATTAAAAATGTTATTCTATTATTCTTACCAATATAAATACAATTTGTAATTATTTATAATAAGTTAAAAAATCAATTTTTTCATATTTATTATTTATTTTAGTTAATTAAATAATAGTTTTTTAATAATTCTATAACCAATTAATTAAATTTGTGTTCGAAAATATGTATATAAATTATAAACTATTAACTTATAAGGTATTAGATTAAATTTGATAAGTTAAAATATATGCTCATTGGTTAAATTATAAATAATAAATATTACATTCCTATTATTTATTTATTTAAATGTATATAAATATATATATTATATTTATATATTTACCTACTAGCTTTTTTTTTAAATATAGTAATACTTAATTATTATTTAATAAAAAACTTTACTTCATAAGCTTAGTATAGTCACTAGTGTATTTACATATTTTAATAATCAGCATTTGTATGGATTATAATTGAGATTAAGAATAAAAATAGTTTTTAAATAAATTATTATTACCTCAAGTTTCAAGATATATTATCAAAAGTAATTTTTGTAATTACTGGATAGGTATATGGTTTTGAATATAAGTTCCAGAAATTGTATTAACCTAACTCCTCTAAAAATAATATTGTGTTAGTATGTTATTTTTATAAGAAGTATTGATGATGGTAATGTTACATTTTAAATTGTAGAAATTCATTCATCAAAACCCATGACATCCACTACATTTGATAAAAAAAAATTATAATTTTATTTTTCTGCTTTTCCATTTTATAAGATTAACAGTACCTATCTAATTTATTTTAAAAAATTTGAAAATTTGAATTCATTAAATATATGTGTTTTTAGATCAAATTCGTAGTATAAAATATAACTTTACTTATTCGTCCTGTGGTTATTTCGGGTTATTTTAAGAGCACTTCACATAACTAAAAAAAAATACAAACAATTGGTAAACCGAACTCCTCTAAAAATTCCAAATATTATTTGAATTTGATGATTTATCATTTATTTCATATTATTTTGTATAAAAACATCTTTATCCCGAGCCAGGGCCAAGAGTAAGTAAATCGAAACGAATGTTCTTGAATCCCCGTAGTCTATATAATATTTAATAATTTTTTTCGAAGTCGACACCTTTGTTGAAGTTTGATAAAAAATAAGTAGTTTTTTTTTAGATTCTGAACGAAGTAATGAATGAATTGATTTTACAATGATGTGTATTTTTTTTTATGTCTGTGTACAGCATAACGTGTCGAAATAATACTTCAATTTCAAACTTCGGGGGTGGTTTTCGATGGCTAAGTGAATATCTTTGGCGTATTAGGTCAAAAGTAAACATTTTTCGACATTTTTTAAAAATATAGAGAAGTACAAAAAAAAAGTGACGTAAAAACGGGAATTTTAACGTAAAACCAATTTTCGGCTCAATCGATTTTTTTTATATTGTAACTCAAAAACGAATTACTATAACTACTTGAAATTTTTACCAAATGTTTATATTAGCACTATCTTTACACGGTTGGCATTTTCTTGGCATGATTTAATTTTCAAAATATTTCACTTATTTTAATTCTATTTATAGGCATTTAAAATATTCGTTTTTGTATTGTTGTCTATTTATAAATATCGATATACTCTTATATTTATTTTTGTGTTAATAAAAAAATTTTGGGTGCCCAAAAAAACTTGAAAATTTAATACGACATTTCTTATAAGTTGATCTTATTGTAGAAAATTGTTAATCAAACATTTTTTTTATAAGCGTTAAAATTTTAACAAAATATGTCAAAATCTCGATAATTCCCAAATAATTTTGTAGTTAAAAATTTATAAATTTTTTTGTATTTATATCTAATAAGGTTAAAAAATTCAACACAAAGTTTTCCATAAGTGTTCCTTCAAAAAACTATAGAGAAAACTCGAAGCGTCATTGTAGGTAAAATATTATGAACCTTTGAATTTTAGATTTGTACAAAATTGTGTTACGATAACGATTTATCCTCAAACGATTTTAAGTGTTTGTTATTATTCAAAAAGTATAAGTCGTTAATACTTAAAAATTTCACCAATTATTTAGATTGGCATTTTCTTTACATGATTTTTTTTTTTAATTTGAAATTCAAATATTGACTAAAATTCGTCAAAACATGAATATATGCAAATTATTTTGTAGTTAAAATTTATAAAAAATGTTGTATAAGTAGCTAAGAGTTGAAAATTTAATATAAGATTTTCCATAAGTTTTTTTTACAATAATTATTAAAGAGCTTAAATTTTGGGGTATTCAGGTCATTAAACCACCTTTTCCTCCTTCTACTGGAAAATATATCATAGCCTGACAAATCATCTCCATTCAGAATTGTTTTTCGTATCCTATGATACATATCATTGGATTCAAATTTATAATATATCAATTATAGTGACCTACTATACAGCAGAGCGTTACTCACTTGACCATTTTTTTTTTAAATAATAGGTAATAAAGATTAAAAAAAATATATATATATAATATTATCTATTTAAGATTTTTTTTTTTTTAGCCGATGCTGTTCAATCTAAAAATAATACCGTTTGTACAGTTCTTTTTCTTCCCTATATTAACAAGAAAAACAAATCAATCCTTTGCTATAAAATCATTTGATAATATATTACCTTATAGGTATAGCAAAGATGTACGATACCACAACCTACAACCAGTGGCGGATCCAAGGGGGGGGGCAATGGGGGCATTTGCCCCCCCCCCCCAAACGCCAAATTGCCTTATATTTCATGTCATAGATATTCCTATTTCTTGAGTTACAGTATTCAATAATTTCTGTATGGGCGTTTATTTTAAACATCGTAAAATTCCAAACCTGAAAATTTCCGCTAGTCTAATAATAGCACATTAATTATTAAGTTTCTTTATCATAGTTCTGGTGAATATCGACTGGACTGTCTACACAGACGTTCAATAAAAAACAGCGACGTCTAGACTTTGTTTTGTAAAATAATGTACTATAAAACATAAATTTGTGAAATATTGTGTATATTATGTTGTAAATGATTTGGAACTTTTGCCCCCTAAAAAATTAAGCCCTGGATCCGCCACTGCCTACAACCTGGTATATATACCTATATTATTAGAACCTTCCGAAGAAATTGATACTCAAAATTTAGATAAAAATACGGTATTATATGTATAAATATGTTTTACTGTTGGTATTCGATTTTTATTTTTTGTGACGTGTATGTTACATACTTACATATTCAGTTAAAAAAAAATCGAATGTCTAGAAGCAATAAGGTGATAACTCGTCACTATCTATGCCTTTTTTAAATAATTATTCAAACGTATTTTTGATACATTTTCTTTTAGTGAGGTCTCATCGTACCTACATTACCAAATAGAATTTATACCTAACTACTTCAATGTATTCAGTTATCCCTACTACATTTTGGGCATATCTATTATTAAGTATTTTGTGTTGGATTTGATTTTGTTTGGAAATTTAAAAAGAATAAATACACTTTTTAGTAAAAGTGTAAACTTTTAATATACTACATTATCTATTTATAATAACATTCGTTGTTATCATTTTGAAAAATTCTTAAAAATGTATTCCATGGTTTCTCGAAATTAGTTTCTTTGAAATTAATTATGTACATATTTTATAAGTAATATAAAGAAATTGAATAATATACGGAATGGCTGTTTATATCGATTTTACCAAAAATTAAATGGCTTCATTCATATTGGTTTTGACAGAATTTATATATGAAAAAAAAAACTATTACTTATATTTTAAAAGTAAATGATTAATGTCGTGAATGCAGAATGAATTTTTCATAGATTTTTTAAATTGTGGTTTTATATAGCTTCGCGTTATTTTATGCGTCGTGCTTTTTAAAAATCAATTGCAGTTATATGAAATACATTTTATTTAAAAGAAAACACCTAAATCGCTGTTGTGAATAATTTTAAACATCAAAAGTATGGCTGTTTAACTTGAATGCAAAATTATAGTTGGATGGTTAAGCAGGTATTATAGATTTCTAAGTTAAAGATTTTCATTCTGTTGATTTTGATTTTTTTACAACTTCAATAAAAGTATGAAAGTTTTCTTTTTTATTTCTACGATATCTTATTTTTTTTTTTACTCAATAAAAAATTCACCCTCTCTTTGACTAAACTTACTAGGACTGAATCTAAAATTATTATCGATCTTTATCAACCGCAATAAAGTATATAAACTAACTGCATAATTCATTTACTAAAAAAAAAAATATATATATATGAAAACATGATTGCTTCGTTCCTGGAAAAAGTGCGGAAAGGTTGGAAAAATTATAGAATTGTCAGGAAAGTTGATTATTTTACTGAAAACTTGAAATAATTCAACATTATTTTGATTCTCTTTTGAATGTTACCTATTATTAATATTATTACTTTTTATATGCATGTGTGTGTGTACTATTTTTTGTAGAATATCACGTTTTTAAATGTATATAATAGTTATTATAATATTATATACAATATAACATATTTTTGTATATAATGATAAGGTTACAATAATAATATACTACCTATGTTTTTATCTTCACTATTATATAACTATGTTTATGGTGTATACCTACAATATATTATACATGATTATAATATGTGTATAACTAACATAGCGTAGTACTTTATGTAATAAGTCTACTGCGGGGACTATCTACGTAGAATATATTCATGTTTAGAAGCGGTTCCTTTGATGTTTATGCGTATACGGTTTATTCCCAAAAGGTCTGCGTGTAACACGAAAAAGCTACTTATAAGAAAAATCCTAAACATAATTGGGCCTATAGTAAAAACAAACAACTAATAACTCTTATTATAATATTTTGCTTATAGCTTAACCACCTATACGGATAAAATTCATCTACATATATATTAGGCCTTCGCACGGACCTATTACGCGTACACTATTCATATCGTATTCTTGTCCTTATAGTTTAGTGTATCCTTTTGCTTTGTACGTTAAATGCGGGGTTAAATGTTTATTCCAAAAGTATTGCAATCTAATTGAGAAATAGCTGGCATTATAAATAGATAAATATAAATTTAAAAGCATCAAAATTCTGAAAAAGTAATTACAAGTAAAGGAAGCGAACTACTAACTTCATTTTGACAGTTCCCTACCTGTTTTTTTGCATGTTATTTACGAGTCCAAGGGCGTACGTCATCAGATGGAGGAAAGAAGGGTAGCAATCCATCTCCTATATTATATAGGTATATATAAAGATAGATTGAAGCGTATTTCAGTAATTTCTTCTGTCGCTGTTCTGTCATTTTAAGAGTAAACCACGGAATTAAAAAAAAACAGAGTTAATAATATTCGTATCTATTTACACTCAACTCTATATATAATTACTATATACATAAGTCATATATATATATTATAAATGTGCCTTTAAGAAATTTTCAAAGTCGTCAATTTTCGAACACGTTTTAGAGTATTATATAAACAGCAAAATCGTTTGATAAAATAATTTCCAAGATTTTTTTCGGTGTGTTAAAGTTTTTTTGTCATTCTTATTTTTTTATTTGATACTGTCTTAGTTTGACGTCTTATTTTTAAGTTCATATGAACGATAACTGCTGGAGTGTATATTATTATCTACGCATAAATCGATACACAGGATGTACACAATGTAAAAATATATAATAAACAATTAAAAAACATATATTTGTTACGGTAAAGTACCAATACCGGTAAAACCTAGGATACATAATATAGTTTGGTCAAACCCCGAATAAAACCTAGTTCGGACTTTTACAAACGAGATTCCGTAAATCTTAGGATAAACAAACAGCGTTGGTAAAAGTCGACATTTTTACCAATTATGTGATATTTTTTCTTTAGCTTTACTTAACTCGAGGTTACTCGTATGACGTTCCCGATCGCACGTAGATTTATTTTCCAGGATTGATAAAACTCCATAAAACATTTATAATATAACTGATAAATTACCACGTAAAATACTTAACGTATATTAATTATTATTTGTTTGTCGATACAAACAATTCAAAATATATTTTATCGTCAGTCTTTCATAAATTAAAAAATTTAACTACCTAAAAATAAAAACCAAATTAATTTAAATAGATATAATATTATGTCATTATATCGTTTCATTATTCTAAAATACTATATTTTGAAACATCGTCCTCAGTGCATAATTATAGTAGTATCTAACAGAACGTTCACCACAGATAAAAACTTTACATGAGTAGGTTAGGTAATTCTAAGATTTTCTCATTTGTTAAAGTCCAAATCCCGAAATCATTCGGGACTTAACCAAACTATTTTGTATACCTAGGTTTTACCGATTTTTTCCGAAATTTGGATATTTACGGTAAATCCTAGGTTTTACAGGTATTTGTACTTTTACCGTAACATATATATTATAAAAATGATGATTGATTCAAAAATATTTGATAACATACAGTAATGACCTAACTGTAGAAAAATTATAGTGTCCTTTTAAAAACAATTAATTGATCTTAAGCAGTTTTCAAAAAATTTTGAAAAATGCCTGCGTACACAAAAACATTTACATTCAACTGCAGATATATAGTTTATAAATTTCCTAATTAGATATATTTAATGTTGATTTGTTGTATTAGGCGTAGTAAAGGTAGGTATATGAAGATTTAATTTCGTCTTAAAATAATGTTTATATAAAATTAACTATGTTATTATAATATAATATAATATAACATAACCTAACCTAATATTGAAACAATTAAAAATTGCGAAAACGAAAGTCACAATTGATGGGCTGACGTTACGAGGCGTGGTATTACTCAGTTTATTACAATCATTACTGTATTTTAAACGAGGACCCTAAAAATGCGAAATAATATTTCTTATTTATTTTCCAAACCTACATAATAATATGTAACCTGCGTCAGACTGTGAATAAAAGTTATTCGCTTCCCAAAATTATTCTGCGTGAAAATAATTTTTTCCTAAGTCAACAATAATATTTTCTTGGAGAACCCGTGGCCGCAGACTGTTTCAAAATTAAATTAAATTTGATCGAAATTATGACAACGGGATAAATCATCATATTCGTTGAATGATTTTAAACGTCGGTGAAAAAATCGCGCTTTGCTCGCATATTGCTTTAAACAATTTAAACGTTTTCATCTCCTCACACTTGGGGGGGGAGTATATGCGTATATGCTGTAACAATTGAAAAATAACCTCTTCAAAAATATCATTTATACTTGATTTCCGATTATTTAAGGTACCTACTTCGTATAACTTTTTTAACACTTTTAAGTGTTCATGGAAATAGATAATAAAAATAAAGACGGTTGTAAAACCAATACAAAAAATATATCGCATTGTATAATCAATACATTTTTTCATTTTTGTTGCATATTTTTAATTCAGATTAAAAAAGGTGAATTTTATTTTTTAAACGTATTCAACGATAATGGTTATATAACATGACAAGTAAATTCATAAATTATTTTACGTTCTGCATTTTTTGCATAATATTTGTGTTTCATCATTAAAGTTATGTACGTATTATACGTATAATACTTAATACATTTTTGAACTTACATTTGTTTTTACTGCTTCTGAGTTCGAGTTTGGTTTTTCTTAAGCATATTTTATTCTATTTTTAAGGAAGCTTCGTTTTTCCATTAGACTTAAACGAATCCATGTAAAATCAACTTCAATGGAAATGTTTAACATTTAAATCGTTTTTAATATAAAAAATATGCCATTATTTAATTTATATTTTAAAATTTGTTTTAGAACAAAAATATACTTATCTAAATTCGTAGGAAATATACAGGGTTTTTTGTTGTCGATATAATTTCATTAATTCCTAAATAAATAACGCGATATTGAATCCATTTATTATCTGGTGTATACGTTTATATTATACTTAGTTTGGGAAGTATAAATGGTATATATATACATCAAAGTAATTTCGTTTTTAATTCCGTGTTGTATAAAAAATATTTCTACGAGTGAACTGTAGCCGATTTATAATTGAAATCAAATGCTAAATTTATTTCGGAAGATAAACAAAAGACCATTTTTATATTATATTTATATTATTGTATAGGTTTATATTACCAATATATATATTATACCTTTTGTCTCTTCGAAAAAAATAAATCTCTACCCACTACTATATGAGTGTACAGTCCCTACTCCATGTGAACATAGTGAATAAATCGATTGAGACCCAACATCCTTCAATATCACATTCAAATGAAAAAATACTATTTTGTCGTTAAATTTGCATACGTTTACGATGTCAATCAATGAAGTTTCTATATCCTTTTTGAAAGATTTTTAAAAAGGTCAATACAATTTAGTGGCACGCGAATGCACACGTATTGAAAGGGGTTAACGGTTAAGAATAATGTTTTGAATTGTAAAATGTTTCCTGTGACCTTTATTACTATGAAATATAACAATACATCGCAGCATCTCGAATACCTTTGAAACGGAACGCATGTAGGTTGTAGGGTTAGGAGTAGATGCATTCCATTCCTGCTCGCAAACTTCATAATTTGTTATTTATGCTTTATTCATCGTAATACAAAATATTATATAATACGAGTTACGGTGTGTAAATATTTAAGAAAAATCTTGTATATTAAACAAAGACTAATTTATAATTTGATTTGAAACATTAAATATATTATATATTCGTGAATAAAACAAACGTTGAATTAAGTGATAAAAAAATTTGATAATTTAAAAACAATTCGAGATTCGAATAAAATATTCAAATAACTATGTGGAGAATTTATTATCAGATAGAGAACAACACGCTGTTATTATTTGTAACAATAAAAAAGTAATTTCTAATTCAAATTAAATATTTTATTCGAACTTCAAAGTTAATTTTTTTTATCTATATAACAATGAAAAATAAAATAAAAACAATATGCTACAGTTGAAACATTTTTCATACATAATTTTATCAGAAGAGTATAAAGTTTTTAATTTATAATAAATAATAATATTTTAAAAAAATTTCGTTTTTATTATTTTATGACATAATATCGTCTATAATTATGTTCCAGCTATGTCATCATAATTTCTGCATGGGAGTAGTAATAAAATGCACAAAAATGTGCTAGCTATATATTCGCGGCCAACAAGGCTTTAAAAATATACATTGTACGATATATTTATAGTCGCGTGGATATAAGAAATGTGATTTTTATATGGTTATTGAACCATGTACTTTATTTTGTAATAATCAATCTAATACAAAATAAAATTTATTAAAATCGGTCATGCCCCGTCGGGAATATTCTAGGTTTATCGGCGGCTCAGTTCGAATCAGAATTAAATTTTATTGTATTATCGGCAATCGGAGTATACAATAATATGATTAAAAATATCGATTCATTATTTATATATTTTTATAATATTAACTTAAAAATAAATAGCAAGTTTATGAAAATATTAATACTTTTTAGACATGAAAGTTTTTAAAATTAGTAATTAGTATAAAATCTTCAGGTTTTGTTGGTATAAGGTATTTATCTTGGTTATAACTTTGCGTTTCAAAGTTTTGACGAATGTTATTAATTTAGTAGAAGTTCCAATAACTATATAATATGGTCTACACTCGTGATCATGTTCTGATTTATATTATTATCCATGTATATTAGCTTGATACTATATTTAAATTTAACTAAGATTAAGTTGCTCATAATTCCTTGAATTTGCAGTGGTCCTAAAAGCTAAAAGTTCCAAATTTGCGGATCAAAACTTTATCCCTTTGCATTCAAAAACAATGTTTCATTAAAAGTTTTACTGTTAGACCGCGTTTATTCGCAGTCATAATCAAATAGGTCTGTAGGTATATGCTGATACCTATAGGTAATACGACACACTCAAATTGCTGCATTAATTAATACTCATGTTAGGTAACATCTATTATGAAGTGTACGAATAATGCAAGTGCTTTAGGTATCTGGTATAGTATTTGAAGCTAAATGGTTATTTTAAAAATGTCAATTGATGGTATAGATTTTCTTTTTAACTGATTCGAGACTCTACTTACAATCTGGAAAAATAGGTACATTATTTAATTACTCAAATGTAACCGAGGGGGGGGGGTAAAGTGATTTTACTATTACATATTTTTACTCTCTAATAATGTTATAGTATACAAAATTGAATCCGATTTACATTTTGAACCGCGTGTCCGTTATCGATCACTTGCGGAAAACTCAAAAGCCAAATAATTGTATGTAACTGTACGTATTATAAACCTTTCGAGTAGATTAGTTTTTGAATTGCTTTGGAAAAAATAAAAATGCTTAAAGTTTATTAATTATGATTATAAATATTTAATTTAAATTCGTATAATGAAAATGCTTGAACGCACCTACCGCGAGCGTATTCGACACGGTTTTTCTTCTTCTCGTTATTCGCGTTTTTCGCAAAATAATAAAAGTTTGACAATTCTGACACGCTCAAAGTGTAGAATTTGTACATTAAATTCCAGATCAAAGCTCAAGGTTGTACGTGAATACTTTCAGAGAACTTTAACTATAATATTGTATACCGATACACCGCGGTAAATGTGTAAAGGGTAGATATACCTACATATACTACATATACTACATATACCTACATATGCTCTACTAAGGAATAATAAACTGCGCGTAGGTGCACTTGATTTTATAAAAGTAATTAAAATAACAAATTTCAATTTAATTACCCGAGTGCGTTAAATATATTATAATTTTGTAATAATTATTGTTGTTTCGCTGGCGTATATGAGAGTATAATG
This sequence comes from Aphis glycines, assembly GCA_009761285.1. Taxonomy (NCBI): domain Eukaryota; kingdom Metazoa; phylum Arthropoda; class Insecta; order Hemiptera; family Aphididae; genus Aphis; species Aphis glycines. The sequence goes on along the minus strand of VYZN01000060.1, from coordinate 158,712 downwards.
TGTATATATAACGCCGTACGGGATATTATATCTCAATATTTCGTTTAAATAATGAATTTATTCATATTTTGATTTTTTAGTGAATACTTAATGGCTATGTTTTCAATTAGTTATTGGAATTTAAACATTAAGGCTAATATATTTTATATTCTGAACGAAGAGATGAATGGTATTAATTCTACAATGATGTGATTTTTTTATTTTTGTTTTTGTGTGTGTACACCATAACTTGTCAAAATAATGATTCAATTGAATATTTTAATTTTGAATACCCTTGGTGTATTATAGAGGTCAAGAGTAAGAAGTTTCCAGCAGTTTTTAAAAAATTCGGGAAAATCCCTTAAAAAAGTGACGAAAAAACGGGAATTTAATATAGTTGTAACTCAAAAACAAAACACCGTATCTAAATACTTTATATTTTCACCAAATGTTTATATTGAAGTTGTCTATACCTACACGGTTAAATTTTCAAAATATTTTGGATTTTTTAGGCTATTTATAAACAACTGAAATTTTCAATAATTCTGTATTTTTTTTTTTTTTTTGAAATGTCGATAATACAATTTTGACCAAAAAAACTCGAAAATCGTAATTCACAATTTTTTTTATAAGCATTTAAAGTTCAAATTAAAAAAAATATTTAATATTAACCAAATATGTCAAAATCGCGAAAATTTGCAAGTATTTTTGGGGTTGTAAATTCATAAAAATGTTTGTATTTATATCTAAGGTTAAAAAATTCAACACAAAATTTTCCATAAGTTTTCCTTCAAATAACTATAAAGAAAACTCGAGCGTCATTATAAGAAAAATGTAACGAGCATCTGAATTTAAAATTTTTATGAAATCGCGTAGCGGTAACGGTTTATCCTCAAACGATTTTAAATATTTGTTATTATTCGAAAAGTATTGATTGTCGATACTTGAAAATTTCACCAATTATTTAGATTAGTATTTTCTTTATATAATTTAATTTTCAAAATATTTTGCTTATTTTTAGGCTCAAAAGTTATATGAATAGGTACATAGGTATATATATTTTTTAAAAGTGTTTAAAATTCAATACTGACAAAATTCGTCAAAATCATAATTACCTAATTACAAATTATTTTGTAGATAATAATGTGAAAAATTGTTTATAAATAGCTAAAAATTGAAAATTGAATACTTCTATGGTTTTCCTAAAGTTTGGTTTCAAATGTTTCAATAATTGAGCTTTAGCCGCATATTACAAAAATTGATTTAAAATTTTGATTTTTACGAAATCAAATTTTCACGTATAAAATAACAATTATTTACAATCTAATAATTTTAGAATTTTGTTATAGTTAAAAATAACTAGTCGTAAAAACTTGAAACATACACTAGTTGTTTAAATTAACATTTTCTATACATAATTTAATTCAGGTTATTAAAACATAAACCATATCTTTTTCACCACCCAGTGAAAAATATATTCTAGGCTGATAAATCATTTCCGTTCAGAATTGTTTTTCGTACACAATCATACCTATCATTATATTCAAACGTACCATATATCTACTATAGCATGGACGGCCTATAACTGTCGATTACAATGTCGATTATATTAGAATTTATTTTTAGGGCCACGCACCTTATATGTTTTTTAATAATTATATGTAGTTATTCAATAATAAAAAAAAATTCTATGGAAGTCGATCCTCAAAGGTGAAGTATATTTTTATTTTTTAGTAACTCGTGACCAAAAATAATTTGGCCATCCCTATTGTGACCTACTCTATGTTCGAGGTTTACTCGATGCCTGCTGTACAGCAGAGCGTTACTGAGCGTTACTCACTGATTATACCCTTTTTTTAAAAATTGGTTGTATAAAAATACGAAATAGATATATGTTGTAATATTTATAATTCTATAGTACCTAAACTTATTATACTGGATTTAAATTATTAATAGATTAATATTAATCATTATAATTTGCAAATCATCATAGTACCCATATCTTCCAAAATCCATTAACACAATGGATCTATTGTTTGAAATACACTAATTATACGTAATAACTCAAAAACTATTCATTTGAATTTTGATTTAGATACATAAACATTTTCCGAATAAAGACACTCGGTAAACAAATCCACGTGAATAAAGCATAATCATTCTTATTCGAAAAATAAATTATTTGTTTCGCTACTGGTTGTAAGGTGAGCGTTGATTAGTAGTTATCCAAGTATTTTTTAAAGAACAGTTTTATTAATTTAGTGTACTTAAATATTTCAATAACTAGAATTGTAATAAGTGCATTATTAAAGGAAAAATGGCAGCTGCTGTTAGGAGGGGTAAGCATATTTGGCAAATAACCCTGTGTACGATATTTTATATTATACAGTCAGCGAACTGCAACCCAATTAGCCGGATTCACGACATGGCGAACGAATCCGCGTTCATTTTATAACGCAGTTTTGCGTGAATTGCGTCTCTGTCGTTTTAACGGCGTGTCGTATACAATACAGTTGTAGTAGCAGTAGTCTGGACGTTTTTATTAAATAATAACCCATAGCCTATGTAAGCTCCGCGCAGAAGACTTCGCGCAGAGGTCGACAGCAGCGTACCGCAGCTTTTCTGAAAAGTTATGTGCGCGCGCTTGCGTCAAAATTAAGGGTAGTTGTTATTATATTATGTATTGTATTATTTTGTATACCGCTATTAATTATTTTCATCGCGCTTGGCTATGTTTGTTTTATAATTATTATTATTATTATTATGATTATGTACAGATTTCGTGCGGACCAAATTAAATCAGTAAACTGCGTGCAAAACGCTAAAAACGGATCGAACGCGGGCCCAACCGTCCGTCCGCCATACACAAATCGAATCTGTAGGAACCGCATAGCCATGCAGTTACATCATTACAGTAGCGTATCCAAGAAGGGAGTGAGTTAAAGGGTTTTAAGTCCCCCCTCGCCCCCGTAAATTGTTAAACAATTAAATAGTTGTTAAATATCAATTTTTATAAATAAAACTCAATATTTTTTTTAAAAAAAAAAACATGGCGTTGAATATAATATTGTATGGAATAAAATCATTTACAGATTTTCAGATAAAATACTAATTTATAATCAATGATACAGATAATTTAATAACAACACAGATACCTTTACCGATATCTTACAATTTCCAATTTTAGACTTGGGTGTGTTTTCGATTTTTATAGCGTTTTTCATAGCAATATATATACAGTGTTGAAATGTCAACACAGTTAGCGTGTAGTCTATAGTGATTTCACTGATCGCGGAACGACTGCTATTGTAGTGTTGTGATTTGTGTTTTATGCAATACTTTCTGTAAAATGAACAAAGAATAACATTTTAGTTGATGAACTGGCTAAAACATTAAAACGAAAAATTAATACACATTTATAGTTTCAAAAAAGATAAATATTTACGTATTTACACTTCTACTATAATCGTAAAAATTGTAAAAAAGTAATAAAATGTATAATTTTAATAAAAGCACACTAAATTATTTAAAACAATCTAATTTGTTTCATTTTTTCACCCCCCCCCCCCCTCTTCTGAAAAAATCATATCTGGATACGCTAATTACATTATAATTATGTATTCGAATATTTCGCATTAAAATATTATTATTACGATTATATAATAAACTATATAAACGCATGCTTTTATTATATGCCCGGAGGCTATGCCGTATCATATAGTAATCTTCCATTTGTATATTTATTCGGAAAAGTAGGTTTACTCGTTTCAATATATATAAAACGTGACACGCTGGTTATTATTTGTTTAATTAATTGTGTCCGCTGTAATTTAAATTCCACTTACCGCAAAGTAAATACTATCAAGTAGATGACGATGGTGGGATGCAATCGGTTTACCAGCTAATTATGATTATAAATTATAATATTGATATTATTATTATTATTATAAATATCGTCTGGTCGAAATTCTCTCTGTGAGTTATCTTCGTGGACTCGCTATCTAGAGAACGTGTGTGTAGAAGGGGATATTATCCACCCCTATTTGTACTCCCTTCGTCCACTCAGCTCTCTTACTAACACAGATTTTTAACATTTAATGCATGTATCTAACGTAATATAAAACGCGTAAAAGATGCTCCTATATGTCCAAATGTGTACATATTATGCGATAAAATTTGAAAAATAAAACGATATCATGCGTGCATGAGGCTTGTCATTATTTGAGTTTTCATCGATACGGGAAATCACTGCTTTATTGTTGATTGACTGTATAATGTAATATAACATTTTTATTTGCTTTTTATTATTATGATTAATTGATTAATAACAATAATGTGTTATTGCTAGTTTTCGAATTATCGAAGCCTTATTTGATGTGTAAAAATGAAATAAAAAATAGTCATAATTATTTATTTTTAACATTGCCTCTTCTTTCACCCCTAAAATCGAGTTTGACCTTATCCGGCTCTACTGAAGATAATATATTAACCACGGAATGCTATAAATTATATACCATCGAAATAACGCGTGTTTATACCTACTCTATGCTCGTGAACTTTAATTAATTTAATATACATGTATCTAAAAGTTTTATGGAGCTAATATGAATTTAACATGGTGAAAAAAGTCAATTAATTTTGTTTATAATTACCTACTGGGTCACAAAGTATAGTATGTGAGTGTGTAGATACTTTAAAATAATTATTGGTTTATTTTTGTTTTAAATTGTGTATACAGCATAATCATTAATCATATATAAAGATCAATATTAGACGAATTATTATTTCACCACAATTGATTTTAACTTGACATATTAATTTTGAAGTTAACTGAAAAACCTAAGTTATTATGATAATGGTCACTTAAGCTAGTTAAATTAGTAAGTTAATTACAAAATGAACTAACTATAACTAGGTTAGAACATTTTAAACTAACAACTTTTTAACTAGTTAATATACCCACGTTTGAGTATTACACCAATGTCCTACGCGTGTAACGTGCCGATATATTTAAAAGGCTATTTCGCGTCAAAGTTTTAAATTCAAATTAATAATGAAAAAACTCGCCGAGATTACAATTTGTAAATAAATTGTTGAATTAGTTTTGATACTCCTACACGAAGACGGGTGCAGCGCGTGTGGGGTTTACGTTTATTCGATTTTAGAACACTGGAGACTGTAGTGTATAGGAAATTACATAGCAAATTCTGAACTCACTAAAAAGTTGAATATTTTTGCAAAGGAATGCACATTTCGTGTATCTACATTACATCGTAATATTTACACCCACAGATTTAGTACATATTTTATAAGTGAATTCAATTCAATTTGCTTAAAAATATAATTGTAACTGTTTTCAACAGGCTAACTAAATTCTTGTTAAATAGGTAGGTACCTAATATTTTAAATTCCTATTCGATTGTTTTGTTCTCGCACATAAAATTCCAAATGAGTTATTAAGAAGAAAAATAAAGCTTGATTTGAGACTTAAATAAATATTGTTCTGTACACATACAGATGAGTCTTATATTATAAACAATTTAATATATTTGTTGGTATCTGTAGTTTTTTTTCTTGCATATTATTTAGTCTACGCATTTTTAAACTTAATCGCTGTTCACTAAATAAATGATTAAAAATATACTAGTGATGCATTTCTATTAGGATTCTGACGTGTTGTGTATAAATAATGTATTAAAAAACTTATAACAACGTAAATTTAAAAAAACGTGGATTTTTAAAAATTGTTTAATATATAAAAAATTAAATTATGTTAATTGATTTAAATCAAAATAATAATAACAATATGACCGATAGGAGTAAGAACAATATCGATAAGTTTATTTAAAGGTTATCGCTCAAAATTTAATGAAAATGTAATATAAATTTCGTAAAATATTGCTTACCATACAACTTAAAATGAAAATATATTTTTTTTTCAAATTTCACAATATTATCAATATAGCGCATAATATAATATATATTATTAGTTTTAAAAAAAATTTTAAGTCATCTTTTATGGGATTGGTTTCCGTACTATGTATTATATAAGTACGCATTTTAGGTATATCATCATTTTCGATATAATAATATATAATTTTGTTATCGGGGGACATCGATTGTACCCACGTACATATATTAATTTTGCAGGCTGATAATAATGAATATATTTTATGTCAATAAAAACGTAATCCGTTTAAATGAAATCGACCACTGCAGTTACCGTATATGTACATTAGCAGTATATTATTTAATCAAACATACCGATGATGCGTGTGTATAGAATATAACATACACGCTGACGTACCACACTGGAGTGGGTGGACTATAATATAGTTGCTCGATGTTATAATTAAATATACAAGTGACAGAACACAGCTTACAAAAACGATTCTGGGCGGGAATGTTTTCATTATACTCTGCCAAGCAAGCAAATGGACTTTTCTCTAAATAAAGTTTTCAGATTTTTTTTTTTCAAAAATAACCAGGCAAACAATCTGCCCCGATGATCTAATTAAAATTTTAGTTTGTTATTTCAAAAATGTCTTTTTTATCGAGGAATAAAGGGGATTAACGTGCAGTGAAAACGAAAGCCGAATTCGATTACCTACCCGGCAAATCCAAAACACTTAAAACCTTGTCGAATAAACACTGTCAAATTATTATAATTAACCCTTTGACCTGAATTTCAATATATTTTATGGTTATTGCCTTCTGATCTATTGACAGCCATATTATCTTTTATCAGCGCATACGATTTTCAAACGATTAATTCGTTTTATAAAATAATTGAAGTATGTACATAACCATATTACATATTAACTGACTTGAGATTGATTTCAGATAAAAATCATAATTATTTAGATTGGTTTTGTGGAAAAAGTAACACTTGAAAGTATGAAAAAATCATAATATTTCACCTTGAGAAAAAAATACCAAAATCATATTTTAGTTTTCAACGAGGGTTAGGTATGTGTTCATAAAAATATTATTATTCAATTTTTTTTTCAAATGATAGCAATAAAAAATATTTTACATTAGTTATTGAAAATGAAATGTTAATTGAGACGTCACAGAGTTTTGATAAAAATGTTGAATTTAAAACAGTATTTTTACGTATATTATAGATGATATAGTGGTATATACTACATTTATATGACGTGTCGCTGGTTAAAGAAATCCGTTAAAAAGAAACGAGATCAATTTGAAGAAAATGTCATTAGAGATTTCGGTGTGACACTATTTTATGTCAGCGATTATGTCACGATTAAATGTTACGTCGCTTAAATTTTCTGGTGGTCACCCATCCGAGAACGAGTGACGGAGGAGTGGTCTTAAAATATAAACCACAGCCAGTCACATTAGTGTGTATGTCAACTCGGTCTAATGTTTTTGATCTCAGTTTTTCTGCATTCGCTAAGTATTTTTGATCGACATTTGAAATCACAGTATGTCATCAATAAATTATATTAAAAACCATATAGATTATTATGGGTGTTATATTTGTGTATATTATATTATGTGTTTTAACTTTCAATAGTTTACTTATTTTGTATAATTGTCCACTTAGGTACCATGTTCTGTTCTTAAAATTGTAATCTTAGGAAAATTGATATGCATGACTAATATATCATATTAATTTAAGAATTTAAGTACGAACTGAGTATAGAAGGCTATTCATTTAAAATTAATCTGTTTATGTATTATAATATTACTTTAAATAATTTATAATAGAACGTTTAATTCGTTATTAAAATTGTATAAACTTATATTAACTATTGTTTCATATTTTCGCCGGTTTGATCTGTCTTCTTTTGTTGTTGAAAGTTGAAATAATAAGTAAATTACGATATAACTGATAAAATATAACAATTATTTTTAACATAGGTATTTAATACATTCAATTGCGTTTTTAAACATATATATATATATAGTAAACCTATATTATCGGATACGGATTTTAAATATCTACATAATATTTTTTTCGAACAAAATGTATGTGTTTTGTTTTTATACTCTATTATTATTTATGTTTTAGGTGCATTTAGAACCCCAAGGAAAATTGCATCTTCGAATAGATCTGAAATGGAATTCAAAAGGTATAAATGTATTGTGTTATTAAATGTTTTAAAATAAATTTTCATACACTTACAAAATTAATTGTTGTATTAAAAATTAAAAATTTTAAAGCATTACCGGTCAATATACTTATATTATAAATACATTTATCAGAATTACCAGTACGCCCGTTAGAATTCAAAGAACGGCAAGGCCTATTGAACCGAAGACGCGGAGCCATGAGGAGACGAGTACATCAAGTGAACGGACACAAGTTTATGGCGACATTCCTCAGACAACCAACATTTTGTTCACATTGCAGGAATTTCATATGGTAATGCTAGCACTATTGAATTATTTAGATATTAAAAATTAATATGACTTATATAATTACTATAGGTACTGTCCTTACAAATAATATCCTATTTTTAGGTATGAAATGTTAGAACAATAAAAACATACACATTGAAAAAAAAAAATATTAAAAATCACAACTTCACATGTCTTTTTTAAAACATATTTCGATAAATAATTGCCTTATCTTGATTTTTTATTAATTTTTATTTTTATTATTTTTAATAATGTTTAATGTCTGTTTGCGACGATTGTGTTTCACAAAATAAGAGTTAACAATTATTATTCAGATGAAAGAATTTTGTGATTCTGTTATATAAATATCTAAATTTAACTCGATCTATAGTTTATTTCTAGTAAAAATAGTATTCAATTTTTATTAATTCCATTTAATTATTTTCTTATTATGCCACGTGTATAGGTACTTACTACGGTTTCTGTTGAACAGCAGGTCATCTCTGATTTCTCAGTTCTTTATTTGTATTCTTTATGAATTGCATTTATAAAACTAGAATAGAAGACTAATTTTGTTACATATTATTTATTTTTTATCAAATAAATCGTTATTTCAGGCTTAAACTAAATTAAGCCCTTTTTAAGAAAATATATGAAAATCCATAAACACCTGTTTAGAGTGTTTATAATTCCCAGAAAATAAACTATGGTGGACTTATTAATGTCTATTTCAACATAAATTTATAATGTATCAAGTATAACTAATGCATCTTAACATCTATACAATTTCTGCTACATTGTAATTATTATATTTTTAAACTTATATTTTCCATATATTATATTAATTAAATTTCGTAAAATCGATATTCAAATGTTTTAAACTCCCAACGTTGTCATCATATACGAGTACCTATAATAGAATTTGTATATTAATAATAAATTCATCTTAAAAATCTCTATAAAATATTTTAAATATTTGTTTATGTTAAATATATATATTTTTAAATATCATTAAGCACTAAATTGTATTTTCATTATTACAAATGTTTTGTATACTACAAAGTTAACATATCGGGAAAACGTTGTAATAATATACATGCTTACAGTTATCATATTACTATCATCTTTATTTATATATATTTCGTTAAACTTAGCTGAAACACTCAAGATGTTATTTTAATTCAATCATTATATTCAATATAATTACAGATCAGTCCTATATCCATTACCTACTTATCATATATTATACTTATAATTTATTTATTTGTAGTTTCTGCTTATAAATGGACGACAGTTGCGTGATTAGTTGTTTTTTGTGTTTAAATGCATTATTTACTGCACATAAGGCGCATCGTTCATATAATAATAATAATAATAATAAAAATAGATAAATAAAAAGAATTAAAAGCTAACTTACTATTCATTATTAGCTTGGTGCATAACTGGGTCACAGGCATTTTTTCATTTAACATTAATGTCTATTTTATCTACTGATAAATGTAGGTCATAATATTATACGATCAAACAACAATTTGAAGCTTTTATAAGTTTTCCGACTATTATTTTAATAGTATTCTTCTGTATTTTAAATCCAATAGGTACAATTATATTAGGACCATACATTTTCGTTTTTAATAATATGTAAAATATTTTACTAGCATAAAACTTAAAATAACATATTTTAAATTTGTTTAATTCCAAAAAATGTATTCTTGGTATACCACATAAGTCCAAAATTACCTTTATATAATATTCTGATAATAGTTACAAAAGTATTCTATAAGCATAGAGGATACCTAATATTATTATATGACACAGTTAAGTGTTTTGATGGCATTCAACACAAGACAAACAATAAATGTAAAAACGATATAATAATATACGTTTGTAATATTTTAATTACGATTTTATATTTTGGTTTTATTCGCTCGCTATTACTGTACTTAAAATAGGTCAACAGACATATTAGATAGTAATAATTCATATACAGTAGACATCTTATAGGTATGTAAAAGAACCTATATAATATAATATGTATGAAATAACAGCGTTATTACAAAGATACACATTTTATATTATTGATCAATTATTATTTAAAAGTAAGGGTTGGATTTTAATGTTACAAAGCGCATAAAAATAAAAATAACCGCGTTAAAATTGTATTTATTTATTTGATTTATTTAAAAATGTTAACAACACAAAAAAAGTACTTATTAAACTTTATTTAAAAACCGTGAAAATAAATATACTGTGAAATTATAAACATATTTTAATGTAAAAAAATAAACTTACCATTTTGAATAATTACTGCCTAATGTATACATTTTTTTTTTTAAGTGATAGGTCAGAATTGTAAAAATTGTCACGAATAATATTCGTATAATCTAATACTGCTCTAAAAGTGTAATTAATTTTTATTGATCGCATTATTACCTTAGTTTTAAATTTTTGGGTTTATTATTAAAAAAAAAAAACCGATTTTTGCTCCTCTAATTCGAGATAAAAATATTGGTAAAAATACTCAGTCTTTTTAAATTCTGAACGAAGTGATGAATATATTGATTCTAGGTACAATGATGTGTGTTTTTTGTTTTTGTGAGTGTACACCATACATTTTCAAAATAATACTTCAATTTTAAACTTCAGCGGTGGTTTCCAGTGGCAAATTGATTATCCTTGATGCTTATAGGTCAGTAATTTGATTTTTAAAAAATCGGGAAAACCCACATAAAAATTGACAAAAAACGGGAAACCAGTTTAGGAAAAAAATGTTAAAAGCAACTAAATTTTTAATTTTTAAGAAATCGCTTAACGATAACGAATTTGAATTTGTTATTATTCAAAAAGAATGTCGTAGATACTTGAAAACTGCATTTATTTAGATTTTCATTTTCTTTACATAATCTTATTTTCAAAATATTTCGCTTATTTTATAGATTTTCTTTTTTTTTATCTTTATTGACATTTGAAATATTCATTTTTTTTTCTAGTTTTTTTTTTATAAAGACCAATCAAATTTTTTTGGCTGTGTCAAAATGTACTTGAAAATTTAATACGAATTCCATCACGAATTATAATCTTATATTGATTTAAAAATTAAAGGAATACATTGGCACAATTTTTTTTTTTATTGTCTTGAAGTTCAAACATTGATAAAATTCGTCAAAATCATGAATATTTGTAAATTATTTTTTAGTGAAAATTTATAAAAAATTCTGTATAACAAGCTAAGAATTAAAAATTGAATACAAGTTTTGCCATAAGTTTGGCTTACAATAATTATAAAAGAAGTTGAGCGTTGGCCAATTAAAAAAATTTTTATCTTAAGTTTAAATTCTTACGAAATTAAATATTCACGTGTAAAAAAACCATTCTTTAGTATTTACAATCAAATAATTTTATATTTTTGTTATAACTATAAATTGCTAATCGTAGAAACTCAAAACATTTATATATATATATGTATATATATAATATACCAGTTATTTAAATTGACATTTTCTATACATGATTTAATTTTTAGGTATTCAGGTCATTAAAACATAAACCACCTTTCTCACCACCCAGTGGAAAATATTTATTCTAGGTTAACAAATCATCTCTGTTCAGAATTGTTTTTCGTAAACAATGATACCTATCATTGTATTCAAATTTAACACATTCATTATAGTGACCTAATCTATGGTCTCTATGTTCGAACTCTACTCAATACCTTCTGCACAGCAGAACGTTATCCACTTCACCACCCTTTTTTTAAAATATATTTATTTGATTTTAATTATAATATTTAAATTGTTAAATAGAATAAAAATATACCCTAAATATTTGAAAATGTTTTAACGCCAAAAAACGTAAATAAGCCTAAAGGACTGTCGTGACTGAAATATATAATTATACTTTTATGGAATTCTATCACTGCAGAATGATAAAAAAAAAATACAGCCCATTAAAACATCATAGCTCCGATTATTTGATTATTTTTATAAACGAAATTTACAGTAATACATTCCTGTAACATCTTTGATATTGTCGATGATCAACACATAAAAACTAAGTATAATAGCTGGTACATCACGCTTAAATAATAATAATAATAATGAAACACCGATTACTATAAGAAATTTTTATGATAAGAATAATAGGTATTCACACGATAAGTAAAATTATAATATTATAATACCTTTTAATTACGGTGATTTGTTATTTGGAGATATATATTGTAGCCTGTAGGTATATATAATAGGGTTATTCCTTTCACAATATGTTTTTTTCATATTCAGATTTTCCGAAAATTTGTCCTTTGATTTTTTTTTTTTTTTGATTTAAGATTGGTATACAAACTTTTTTTGAAAATTTTGATTTATCTAAATCGAAATTCAAACGAGTTGTTACTGGTTTATTATCATCATCATCTATACAGGCACTAAAGATTAAAAACCATAACGGGGTTTTGCATAAAATAAAAAATAATTGTAATATATTTCAGTGTAATGCATAAATTAAATTTTATAATTATAAATTATACATTTTTAAAGTCATCATAGCCGCCATATCTACTAAATCTATTATCATGGACTATTATCCTTAGATAGTAATTAAAGTTAAATAACTCTGAAAATAATCGTTTGAAATTCGATTTAAATACACACATATTTAAAAATAATTATTATTTAACAATATTTACAAAAAAAAAAATAATATATACATACAATTTTTTCCTTAAAAAAATAAATGTATGCTGAATTATAATTATACTTAAAAATTCTAAAAATTTAAATTTGAATATATTTATTAAAAAACATGGGGGCATAATTGGTGAATCACTATATAGGAACCTAAATATTATTATTTATTAGTTGTGCACCGAATGACAATAGGCGCAAGTTAAAATAAATGTCTGTTTTGTTTATTAATGGCAAACAATAATGAATAATTCAAGGGATTCTACGATACGTCAATAAACAGTTCGTCATAATATTTGAATTAATTTTAACCGATATATTTCATTACCTATGTATATTCGCATAGGAAAATGACAGGAACATCAAAATTGATCATGAAATATTATATGTTATGTCATATCGACTGATTGAAACCATTTTTACTGAATACTAATAATCCTATTATTTTTAAACGATGGAGAGTTAAATAAAATTATATGTTTTTGAGTACTTCAAAAGCATTATATTATAATATTATATATTGTTATAAAAAATTAATTTAAACATTTTTATTTTTAAGGGGATTTGGCAAACAAGGATATCAATGTCAAGGTGAGTTTAACATTAAAATAATAATCTAAAATGTATAATTTTTTTTAGTTTATATTATAAATGTTATGTTCTTTTGCATTGACATTTTTAAATAATTAATAACGATAATAATAATAATAAAAATGTTAATTAAAAAATATCAGACCTTTTCTTGACTACCATGGGGTGTTGATGATAGTGATGGAGGGTATTATCGTATTTAATTTCAAAGCAATTATTATTAGGACTCGAACGCTTTTTCCTCGAAATTAAATTTATTAAAAATTATTGCGAATATTATAATATTTAATTAAAAGTAAGAATACTTAAATTAAATATTCCAATATGCACATAGCGTGTTAATTTATACAATTATATACTGGATTATATTACATAAATTACATATAAATAAAGAATTTGGATGACCAAAAACTAATTATATGCCACTATGTGTATAAAAAGCAAACACACGTATTCTACGAAATGTTTAATATCAAGATTGGTTCTACAACAACGTGCTTTATATATATATATATATATATATATATATATAGGTACCTATACCTATATATATGTACATTTCAGTTAATGCTTTTTCAAGTAATAAAAAGTTGTATGCAGATAATAGATTGGAAACCGAACACAGGTGGTATATAACAAGCCTAGCACTATTGATATTGTTAGGACGGAAGAAAGTACAATTTGGAGCAATCACGCCCTAATACAGTAAAAAATAAATGTGTCTTTAGTATAAAAAAACTAACTTTTTTTCATTGTCGTTTCATAAGAACAAATTAAAACGAGGTTTACATACAGTTTGGGTCTCGCTGTAGTGACTTTTCGTAGGTTTTTTTTTATTCCCTACTATACTCTCGGTCTTATTCACTATTGGCATTTGAAAACTGTTACGAAACTTAAGATACTTTTGCAATTATTTTACACAACTCTAAATTTTATCAATTTTTTTCACTGCAAGCTCACCATATTAAAATTACTAAACATTTTCTCTTTTCCTAACTTAATTGGTGTATTACACGTAATGTTTAAAAATTAGGTAGATCGTATTTATAATCAAAAATAAGTGGAGGATCAAACATTTTTGATAACCTATATATAAGTAGCTACCTACCCTCTATTATTTTGAGCTCTAACAAAGCTTTGACAGATATATATTATATTGTATATATATAAAATACTTCATAAATATTAATTTTAGCATAACAAACTCGATGTATAAAAATCGATAGTGTTTGAAGTTTTTCAGATTACCCCAAAATATGTTTAACATCAAAATTGTGTTTAAAATATATATATATTTACCTATTATATAAAACAGTAATTATATTTATTTTAATATTATAGCTGATTAACACCCTAATAATAAGTTATTATTAATCAATCAAGTAAATAATCTAAAACTTATGAAGTACTTACATAGCATTTATAGTACACTATATATTATTATTATAATCAATGAACAATTTTACTATATTTATATGTACAAATATTTCGCAATTCATTTTTTTAGATTTTTTTAGTAGACAAACATTAAAAAATTTTAAATTAATTTTGTTTTGTGATCGAATTTGCGTTGACAATAATTTCATTTATCGCAATGAATGAAAATTGATTTCAAACTAAAGACGCGCAGTATCTCTAATATAAATGTCAGTTAAGATATTAGAGGTGAGTAATAAATAATAATCGAGTAAATTGCATAGGTAGGTAGTAGAAATACATGTAGTACATACATAATATTACTCATAGAATAACTCTGTCTGTACACGACTTTATCAATAATTCCCAATAAATCACTTATTATGACGAATACCGGAATACCTATAACTTCGATGCGGAAACGGATGTAATCGGGTACTATTAAACAATTAATTAATATCTGTTATAACGCAAACACCATTTAACATTTTTAGTGTGTGTCGTTGATCATTTTCCTAAAGTAAATATTAGTGTTCTTCGTTTTATTAGGTAATATTATTTATTTATTTTCATACAAAATCCGCTCAAGATTCGCTAACGTGTATATTTTTCGTCTACTTAATAAAATAAAATAAATATTTATTAGTAGTTCTTCATTTTTTTTTTAAATTTCAAACTTATTTTTTTGGATGAAAAATATTTTGTTGATCGCATAGAAATTTAAAGAACAACATTAATCGACTTATACAGACTTATACATGACTTTGTATTCAAGGTCGTACCTGAGAGGGATTTTAAGAGTTCAACCCCTCCCTGAAATTTTTTTGTGTTATTTTATGTGGTAGTAAAATAACTATTTAAATCTAGAATAATCAATAAACATTAGTACTACAATATTATAATAAAATTAAAACAGAATTTTTCAGCTTAAACTTTCCCCCCTCCTGAAATTATTTTCCAATTACGGTCTTGTTTGTATTCCCATATAATTGTTTAATACTTTAATGTACACTATTTGCTTAAAAAAAAAAATGCTTTTAATCTTAAGTATTAGGTATTTTTTATTATTATTATATTATAATATTGTATATTTATTTATGAATAATATATTTCAACAGTTTTACTTACAAGTTTGTTAAAAATGTTTCAAGTTTGAAAAACTAAAATAAAAAAACAGCATTATAGTAATAAGCCAAATTGACAACCTAGTTTCAAATTTCCACCCGAACCATTTTTCGATTACCTTAATTTATCTTTGTTTTCGGATCATTATTGTGATCATGTCAGAATATGCCGGGCTCGACCAGATATTTTTACATTGTTTTTAGGTTACTTTTGTTATTATATATGTATTAAATTTGTTTTTTGAGCTTTAGTCATACAGTCATTGTCAGTCATTGTTTAAACTTAAAAATATTTTTCGTTATGTTCTAAAATTGTGAACCGTAGTAATTTGTCAAGTAAATTATATCGATGAAAGTTTTCTTATTACGTTGAAACGTATCGTATGCGTTTCCTATTCTATATAACGAGCCAACAAATATACATGTATATTAGACAGACGTAACTCGAGTCAAAACGGTGTTAAAAATGTCATCTAAACGTCCAATCGTAAAATATATTCAGTCGGATTTATAATTAAAAAAAAAAAAATAGTCTATTCCAGGCGATGTTTACAAAAATGATTATAAACATAAATTATCTTATCCTAACGAAAATCATCAGCTCACATGTTATTATTTTTAAGCTTTCATCGAATTCGGAATCTACATAATCAGGGCTTGGGATTTACAGCACAGAAAAACATTAAAATATGCATTTTTTTACTTTAAAAATGTAAAAACATGAGCAAAACATTTATTTATTATTGCTTAATTTTATAATACCGACTCTATTAACATTACATTTTACATAGCCATTTAATATTTACATAAAAATTTAGTATTTAAAAAATGAGTGGCGTTTATATTGCTGGAAAATGGTTCTTTTTTTGTAATTGGATTAAACTGAAGCAGATAATCACTCTGAAATAATAAGTTCAATCTAAATAATATAAACTCATATTATTTTAACCAACCTTCACATATTTTGATAAATGTGTGTATGCAACGATAAATAATGACGTTAAATTTGAATATTATACTATAACGTTATTTGCCTGAAAATGTGGGTATTTTCGTGATTTTTTTAGTGAACCATGTATGCAATGAAAAATGTCGATAAAAATAACGAGATTAATCTCGCAGGGGATGAATTATGATTAAACTGTTTATCTGTGACTGAATGACTAAACGAGTTAACTTTTAACTTGAGGTAAACCGACAGCTTATATACATAAAGCTAGTTGTTCTCTCGTAAGCCAGAGTATAGTAAGTTATGTGGCTGCCTTCTCAGAAGTACTAATGCTATTGCAAGACGAATTGCAACAATAAACATTGTACCTACCTGCCACGAGGCTCAAAAGTAGTGTAAATGTCACGAAAATACTTCTTTTAAAAATAAATAAGATATAATGTAATAATAAATAGTTTTTAGTTTTAAACTAATACCTACGAGTACATTATAGGTATAAATTTTAAATTGTGTTATTGGGATCTTCGTGGATATCTGGTTTAGAACGATAATATTTACCAAGTAAATTAATAATAACGTTATTTTTTATTTAATATCATTTAATACAAAATATTTAAGTATCTCGGTATTTTACCCTAAATTATCAACTAATATTCATTAAACATCTTCAAAAATATACAAAACAAGCACAAAAATACGCAGAATATAATTCACTATGTTAAATACACTGAAATGTATCAATGTTTCTGCAATGTTCGATTGAATCCAGTAAGAATATGCAAATCATATAAGTCCCGAACTCAGCACATAATACATGTATATAGTGCATGTTTGTAAAAAATCGACGGATGATTTTTTCCCATGTAAAATATACGATATTTCAGTTTTTGTGAATTGTCCGATTGTCAATCAATAATGATCTTGATTAAAATCGTTTTCAGTTTGCACGTGCGTTGTCCACAAACGTTGTCATGCGGAAGTAGTGACGATCTGTCCAGGATTCGGAAAGAAAGAGGTTGGTCGTATTAATTTTATTTTGTAGTATAAGCTTGGGTAGTATTCTAAAAATATTCAGAATACTTAAAACGTAGTTTAGTCTTTACCAATTTCTCGCAAAAGTATTTAATACTGTGTTCAGAATCCTTTTGATAGCATAGTTATAATAACTGTTATAAATATTTAGTATTTATTATATTATTTATATTTATTATTTAGTACAATTTTTATTTTAATATTTATTTTTATGTTTAAAAAATAATTAACATAATTACAGAGTATATTATATAGAAATATGACATTTTTAACATAATTATATGATAGGTTATAAATTCAAATTTTCCCAAAAAATATATGATTTTTTTAGTATCAAAAACAAAAAGTATTTTAAAATTTGGTATTGCAAATACTTTTATAGTATTTTTATTTATTCAGAATACTATTTTTGTGTAGTATTGAAATGCATAGTACTATTTTTCATAATTATTTAAGTATTTATTCAAAATATTTTACATTTTTACCCAAGTCTATTTTATATCCATATATTATATTCTAATCTACACATAATATATGAGTACATTTTTCCGTGTTTCAGTTAAGTCAAGGAAACCAATCTCAACGGTTCAGTGTCAATGTTCCTCATAGATTCAAACCACATACTTATAAAATATTTACATTTTGTGATCATTGTGGTTCACTACTTTACGGAATCTATAGACAAGGCCTGCAATGCGAAGGTTTTTATATTAATAACTTTTTATTTTTTATTTTTAAAATGTGACATATATTGTATATAAGGAAAATTAATATGTTTATATATTTTAATATTATTTGTGTTTCCAGTTTGTACTTTAAATGTGCACAGAAGATGTGTGAAAAACGTCGCGAATAATTGTGGCATTAATCCTCGCGAAATGGCAGATACATTACGAAGCTGTGGTTTGAATGTCAGCAAAAATGTTGTAAGATTTAAACGATTTCATATTAATTGCAGAATGATTCATTGTTCATTTGTAAACGACAAAGCTGGGCTGGTTAACACTTTTATAATTATATAGAATATAGACTACTGTTTGAGTTATTCAAAAAAATAATTTATATAGGTGTGTTTTTACATTGAATAAGGGAAAGTATATGACTGCTTTTCTGTACAGAAGGTTCGAGTATACCTCGTCATTTAGTAAGTTACTGTAACACATATATTAAATTCGAATTGAATGATTAATCGTCTCATGTACGATAAACGATTCTGAAAGAAGACGATATATCTTATAAATTATAATATATTTATATTGCTATTATAGTAATATATTTTACTATATACCTATTGTAGGTTGAATCATTTTTTGTTGATATTACGTTTATTAAATTTATTAATTATTTTTACAAAAGTATTGTTATTATTTTTTGAATCATTTTCAACTTATATGGTAGAATGGAACGAATAGGGTTGTGGTAAATACAGCCAAAAGCTTAAAAGTTAAAATAAATTTTAATATTTTTAAAATGTCATTGTGTATCTATATAAGATATAATAATATATTATGTAAAAGTTTCAAGTCCCCACGAATAATATTATTGAATCAAAACAAAATAACTAAAATCTTTATTCTTCAATTAAATACCTATTTTGAAAAACATTTTTGTTCCGGTATGAACAACTTGAAAAGAATTTTGCGTTAAATTTTTAAGCATTATAGCCTAAAAACATTCAATACTTATATAAATTGTATCATACATTTCTAACTAGAAATTAATTAACAAATACTCGGAATTTCGACAAATTTTGTCGAAGTTTAACTACAAATGCTAAAAAAAATTGTATTTATTATATATTTTTTATGTATATTTAATGTTTTTTAAATAGTTAGATATTATAATAACTGGGGATGAACCTATTTTAAAGTTTTTTGACGAAACAAAAGTTTTTTTATATTTACATTCGGCAAAACTAAAAGAACTAAAAAAATATATATTGAAAATGTCAAATGTATAAAAATAATTAATGTACAATGTATAGAAAAAATATAAAACATTTAATGAAAATTTCAAATATCTACTAATATTATTAAAAAATGTTTTTTTTTTTTTTTACTATTAATTTTATTTTGAAAAATACTTGGAATTTTAAATTTGTCCTACTAAAAGTACAAACTAGAAAAACTATCCTACCAGTAAAGTATTTATTGGTGTTTAAATTCAATGCATTCATCATCATCACTCTGTTCAGATTATAAAATATGTATTTTTAAACATAGTTTGATTAATTGCGTATAGTTATTTTCATAAAATATATGTTTTAATATGCATATCACTCATTGCTCGAATAGAACTGTTCATTATATTTTGTGCAAATTGTTCTTAAAAATGTTTTCTATTAAAACCCATCAGGGAAAAAATATTAGTTATAATATACTATTTTTATGTTAAGGATTTGTAAGAAAGCTTGTATATTAAGCTTACATCACATCATAGTAAAAATTTAAGTTATATTTATTAAATCTTATTATAATCAGCAATTCAGCACATGTCTAAATCAACTAGTTAGTTAGGTACTTATTCCATAACAAATGTAAAAAATATAACTTTCAACTTTAAGATTAACTTGTATTAAATCCTTAATGCCCAGCTTGTCAAACGATTTTTTTTTATTTTAATGTGATTTAATGAACAATGAAGTACAATTAATCATAAAATAAACTAAAAAATTAAAATAGTTAACTTTGAATTAATTTTATATAGGACTGGCCTGGTGGAAATGGTAGTTTTAGCGTCAGCAGCGTTTCAGGAAGCGGAAGTGGTTTGCACCGTGATCTCAGTCAACAATCTAGCAATATATTGAACATTATGTCTGATAAGCATTCCTCGCAGGACAAACGAAGTAGTGACAAAATGTCCAAATGTAAACATTTTTTAAAAAAAATAACAATGTATTTATTATGATACATTTGTTTGTCTATAATTTACTTACAGTGAACCAAAGCATGAGCTGTTTTAACTTAGGTAATCGGAAAATGAGCGTAACAGATTTTACTTTCATAAAAGTGTTGGGCAAAGGAAGTTTCGGTAAAGTGATGTTGGCTGAAAAACGAGGAACTGATGAAGTCTATGCTGTCAAAGTACGACAAATATTTTATTATATAAGTGATATATAATAATAATATGAATAAAATTTATAACGTGATGATTTGTTATTCAGGTGTTGAAAAAAGACGTGATTGTACAAGACGACGACGTAGATTGCACCATGACTGAGAAACGCATTTTAGCTCTCGCGGCCAAGCATCCGTTTTTAACGGCTTTACATTCTTCTTTTCAGACTAAAGTACGACACATAAACGGGCATACTTAGCCCGTTTTCTAGTTATTATTTATATTAGCATCATTTACATCATTCTGTGTTTTTATTGTGTCATGCAGGATCGTTTGTTTTTTGTCATGGAGTATGTGAACGGTGGCGATCTGATGTTTCAAATACAAAGAGCTAGGAAGTTCGACGAACTACGCGCTAGATTTTACGCAGCAGAAGTAACGCTTGCTTTGCAATTTCTACATCGGCATGGTGTAGTCTATAGGTAAACTAGTAATTCCGTTCAAGAAACATTGATACGTCGATAATAAATATATAGTTGGTCCAACAACATGGTCATGTAATTATGTGAACACAATCTCCCACGCGTCCTCCTTGGAACTATATCGTATTTAATATTTTAAGTTACTTAATACATAATAATAATTATACAATGTCCAGCGCCATATTAAATTGAGACGAATGTAAGTTCTCGTTTAAAATATAGCAATTAAAGATCACCTATCTCGCTGTATATTCGTTGGGATTCCTACATGAGAACAATTATTATCAACACAAATATCCTAAGAATGAATTTGTCATGAGTATACAAATCGTATATGCACATCATTCTAAGAATGGGTGTATCAATAAACATACATATAAACGAAATGTGTTTCGTTCGTTAGCGCATAACTTGAAACTGATATACCAATGGGCACATTAAATATTTAAAATGTGTAATATTCCGAGTATAGATTCTTAAAGAAAAAAAATTGGAACATAGGTACCATAGGTAATAAATATAAATCTAGATAAAAGGGGCACTTGATAGTAAAAAGTTAAGTACACTTGTACAGTATAAAAAGTAATACAATTATAGTTTTATTGTCTTGCAGGAAAATATATATTGGTGTATCTTTATTCACGTAGGAAGTTACACACAAACTATGTAGCCACTTACCTACCTGATATATGTTTTGATTGGAACTTACCAAATCCATTTAATTGTATACATCACTTATATGTTTATATTTATATTAAGGCTCATCAGAAAACAGATACATTTCGACATGTCGTGATTTTTATTTAATTTTTCTTGGGTTAAAACATGAATATTTTTTTGGTATCTAAGTTTATAAATGGCATATATATATTATATACATTATTTATACCAAAACACATTACTGAACTGTTGTAGTAAGGAAGTAAATAGAAAACATTATAGTGCAATAATGACCACAGAAATTTTTCCGAAAACCATCCGTTGAAAAATGTACCTAATATTATTATTTTAGTATAAGATTCGATAAAAACTGTCTCGTGTAGTCGTGTGTCATTTGTACAATACTTTAACTTAATTGTATATTATGTTTTTTAAATATTACTGTTTTACTACCGATTTGATAATTGATGTAATCGCTATTTCATTGAAGTATATCAAATATGAGATATAAATATCTGAATGTAAGTATTTAGGTTTTTGTATTTCGTTTGATAAGTTCTATTTACTTGTTTGAGAAAAAATGAAAAATACAATTGTTTTATGTACTGAAATTTCTACATTGGTACCCTAGTGTTTTTATTTAATTAAAAGGTTAATACAAATACTATTAACAATTGTCCACCAACATTTACCCACTGTATACTGTATACATAATAACTGCAGTATTAAACTCGTTTGATTTTAATGTACTTGCTTAGCTTACGTCATTTGTAATAATTTTATTTTATTTGTAGAGATTTAAAATTGGACAACATATTATTGGATAATGAAGGCCACTGTAAGCTTGCTGATTTTGGAATGTGCAAAGAAGGCATAATTGATGGAGTAACTACTACCACATTTTGTGGAACCCCTGATTACATAGCTCCCGAAGTATGAAAAGTCCAATATTCTTTTTTCTAATCTGTCATCATGATTTTTATTTTTATTCATTTTCAAATAGATTCTTCAAGAATTAAATTACGGTGCAAGTGTCGATTGGTGGGCATTAGGTGTTCTTATGTACGAAATGATGGCTGGCCAACCGCCATTTGAAGCTGACAACGAAGACGATCTTTTTGAATCTATTTTGCACGACGACGTTCTTTATCCGGTCTGGCTTAGTAAAGAAGCAGTATCCATTTTAAAAGGGGTAATTATTACAGCTGTATCATGTTGACGGCCGATTAATATTTGTTAAAATCATAAACTAGATTTATAAATGCTATATAGTTAATACTAATTTCTATATAATTTGTATTATCGATTTAGTTCATGACAAAAAACCGTAACAAACGTCTCGGCTGTGTGGTGGCCGATGGTTTAGAATCAGCTATAAGAACTCATTCATTTTTTCGAGATTTGGATTGGGATGCCTTAGAAAACCGTCGTATCAAACCGCCTTTCAAACCAAAAATTGTAATTTTTACATTTATGTGTACCAATTATGTATAATATTGTATAGTATAACCTCTACGAATCGCTTATGGCAAAATGTTTGCTTGATTAACTAATTTTTGTATTTTATTTGCCTTGTTAGAAAAATAAAAAAGATGCAATGAACTTCGACGCCGAGTTTACCAAGGAAGAACCAGTCTTGACACCCGTGCCCGTGGATGTAACTTTATCTATTAACCAAGAAGAATTTCAAGGTTTCTCATTCGTCAATTTTGATTTTAATCCAAACAAATTCATCTCTTCTCAATCTTCAGATTCTTCTAAATAATAATAATCCTACCAGACAAAACATTTAACTCTGGTGAGTCCTGAGTATAAAATTTTTAAGTTACGTTTTTTTTTTCAATAAAAAAAAATCTTTATCCCCAACAATTTACATTTACAAGGTATATAGGTACTACAAAATATAGCCATATTTCAGTATACCTAATACCTATATAATACTATATTTTTAGAAGTCTGTACAAGAAATCTAGTTAATAAAACTATACTCAATTCAAACATAGTGATTTATTGTGATTATTGTGACGAATTTCAAACATTTTTATAAATAAGTTAATTATTCAATTTTGATTTAAATGTTCAAAAAAATGTTTTTTAAATTGTTTTTGATTGAAAAAATGTTCAAGTAAATTATTATTGCTGTAATTTTCAGTTTATTTTTTTTCGTAAATTCGTGAAATATTTTTCAATGATTAATACGTATCCGATGTCTTTTGTGTATGAATATTAAAATAATAAACGATATCAATTAAATACATCGATATCGTTATTGGACGTCATTTCAAAAGTTTTTCACTGTGCCTTCTTCACAAAGAACGTGACAAAAAAATAAATAAATATGTTTTGTATATTTTTGAATAATTTGAAAATGGCGAACGGGAGTGGACAAACTTATCAGCTGGGAATGTATTATTTATCATAATATCGCTATAATTATTACTTGCACCCACTGATCCACATTATAAATATAATATTTTAATCATCTTATTTTTTTGTATTTACAGCTGAAAATCGATTCGAAGAGAATTTTAACGAACAATCTGCAATAAACAAAAATGATTGTTATGTGATACGCACAAGTCTACATATTGGTATTATTACTCACGAGTTGCCTCTAATATAGTTTATATATATATAAATTTATATATAACTTCTAATATGATTATCACTCTAATATTTGTCTAGTCTAGGATCAATTAAGCGAATCGATCGATCCTGCAATATTGATTAGTTTAGCTAAATCTAATAAAGTACCTAATTTATTATTAAAGTATATAATATGCCCGTGCTCGAAATGATATAGAATTCTATCGTAAATTAAACAGTATTATTTTGCATTTTATTATATAACCAAACTAGTCACTTATATTATTATATCGATCACCTTCGAATATCATTCAATTATTTAATGTGTATATATATTAATTGAACGTTAATTTACTGCGAATTATGATGATACTTATTATTTTTTACTATACGCTATGTATTTTTGTTTACCATTATAAACATCTATACAAAGTGACCATTAAAAATTCGTCAATCTTTATGACATACGATTCCGAGTGATATGACTGTTACTATATATCATATAGTAACACATATTATGTAACATAAAATTCTAATACTTACCTACGAATTTGTTATGATCTAATTGTTAAAATATATTATTATATATAGAAACCAACGTCAAAACTTTCAAACTAATTTACAATTATTTTGTCGCCTAAAATGCGTATAATAGTCCATTTAAAAAAAACATTACGAAACTTTGGACGTATTTATAAAATATATACTTACCCTTAAATAAAATATTTATGTATTATTATATATTATTATTTTTTATAAATAATAAATACGTCCTAAGGATCTCAAATGCTTTGGCAGCGGCTCGTCCAACAATGGACTTAGAACTAATGTAATATAATATATTATTATTTAAAATTAGTCTCGGATTACCTGTATCGAACAACAATCATTTTTAGATTTAAATACAAACTCGATTAAGTTATAATATAACATAGGCAATTATATTGTATAGGTTTTTAGGTATATTATTATAAATTTTATTGTAAACTAGTTTCGTTAAAAGAAAAAGAAATAACTATTACAAATTTATTTTTAAAAACAATTTTACTGATTTTTTTCTCAGATTAGATATAAAAGTGTGTTCATTCAAGTGGCCTTTAAATGTTTAATTTTTAGTAAAGTACGCAATATGTAACGAAGACACGGACCATTTAGTAAATAAATATATTGAACAAACATTATGTATTATGTGTTAAAATTAGGATATCATAATAATTTAAAGGACAATTTATTGAATGGCCATACTCGTAGCCCGTACATAAAAACGATTATCTATAATATATTATTATATATTTACTATAACGTAGAATAATAAAATGTTATGCTACGAACGTTCTTCTGTTTTATTCGTTTTTAAACGTGGCCTGCTGAACAGGGTCGTATTGTGGAACGGCGTGTACAATCTCGAATCTATTTTTACTATGTTAGGTAAATGGCACAAATCGACGTGGCATTATATTTAAATTTTTCGGTTACCGCGGCCGTGCACGTTACTAGTATTATCGTGCACATAGGAATGATATTATATTAATATTGTAATGCACGCGCTAACGGACGGACGATCGGTTCCGCGCCGCCACCGTCGATGATACGATGTGAAATTTTTCTTTCGCTTTCCGTCGGAAATATGCACGCGTCTAGGTCGATGGGTAATACGGTTTTCTTCGTCTCATTATTCTGTACCCGGTCGTTTCAATACAGAACATGACGTGTGTAACTTCCTAGTATTTAGCTACACTTGTTATCCTTATTACCCATGTCATAATAATAATATATTAAACGTTGTTGTGCATTTGATAAACGATTTCCCGACGATCATAAAAATACAACATAAACGCTTACGATTTTTCAACCGAACAAAACGACACTCAAGTCTCTCCGCGTACACGTGGGTGCACTTTCCCATAACAATAATCCTATTATTATCCCTCACGCTTTTCAGCTTTTGCCGTTGCCTCCGTTTGTCTACGCGTAACCACCCTATAACAAACCGGCACGACACTCTTCAAACCGTCCACTCGTACGGGGTAAACGGTCAAAATCCAATGGATTTTGAATTTGAATCATCGGAAATATCGGCGGTCGTCCGGTGTCATCCAGTACTTGATTTTCAGTAAAATTCACTAGATTCGCATTATATGCGTACAAATAAGCAATCCAAAAACCGTATAATATTCGACTGTATTCGATTCGAGAAATGTTTAAATGATGAATTCACTATGGTTCGAGCTTTTGCCGTTAAGCCTCTGCTGCAGTGTCAGCGATACTGTCGCACAACTCCGAAACGATGAGACCTCTTGACGTACTTATGAGGAATATATTAAATTATACTCCCTTGTGCAGCCTGCAGTAAACCGCAAGTCTTAAACTCTACCTACATGCCTAGTCACGTGATGTTAGACTTGAACGGAAAGCGAATACTCCGATCGATAAACACATCGTATCACTGTGCGCGTATTACACGTTTTTTATCGTATCCCGCGAATAATAAAATATATAATACAACGATTATTGACGATTTTAAGGGAACTTTTTTATATTGTTTACCTAATACACATACCATTGAGATACAATATGACACGGGTAAACTATCCATATAGGTAGCATTATAGAATAATAATATGCTGTAACGGCACTATAATATAAAATGTTACGTAACACGGCGTACTGCCCTTCCACCGACACTGTTCTACAATAATATTTGAAACATAATAATATTATGTCGTATATTATTATTATTATTACGATTTCCGATATAGATCTGCTTAGTATTTGTAATTACAACAGTAGATTTTAATGATGATATTTATACATACGGGTTCGAACGGATCATATTTATATCTGTAGATCACTTTTTTTTTTTTAAAAAAAATATGTCTTATGTCTTTTTAACATTTCCTATTTATAATATAATACTATTATTATACTATATACGAATATGCTCATAAAAGCAATTTAATAATATTATAATATTATGTACGATTTATATAGACTTTTTTTTTCGTTTTTTTTTTACAGCTATTGGTATGAATAGGCTTATCAATAACGTTAAATGACGTGTTACCTATAGGTGTTTTCATATTTTGGTCAAAGACCATGGTAGTTTATAGCATAATTGTTTTTAATGATTTTTGTTCATTTTAATTCTATGAAATCCGAACGACTACGATTACGACGACAACGTACCTATTTTTGAATAATAAAAAAATATATAAAAAAAAAGATAAACAAATAAAATATATTATATATATTATTATAAAAGCTATTAGTGATAATAAATTAGGTTTAATTATAAAAAAATTCTAATATAAATACCATTAGTGTTTAATTGTCTATATATTTATGTATACATAATATAGAAAGGCGTAAAAATGTGTCTACACAAATTAAATTATTTACTTTTAACGTTCAAAACTGCGTCGTTTATAGTATATAATATATATTATATATCTTATTATATTATTATTATGCACAATTATTTACGTTGTCCGAAAGGAATATATTATTATTATTATTATAATTATCATCATCATTATATTATTATTATTATTATTATTATTATTATTATTATCATCATTATAGTATTAGGAATACAAAACATTACATTTTAATATTATGCAATTATCATTAGTTAAAATGATTACCACTTATATAAAGAACATTAATGCACTTAAATTTAATAATTAATCATAATAATTCGTTCATTATATTGTGGGCTTGTCAATTTTATTTCTTTATTTCAATCTTCTTCTGGGTGCTGAAAACTTCCCAATATTTGTTATTATTATTAGTATTAGTATTATTTACGTTAGCCATGAGGTAATTGTTCGTGGCTATGAGAAGTTCACTGATTATTTTCCAAACGCATTTTTTTTTTCATGACATACCTACATGTAGGTAGTACAAAATATAATATTACCTTATCATTTTTTTTTAATTATTTTAATATTATTATAGTTTTTATGTGCAAATCACGTGTTCTATTAAACCATATTTATGTTTAAATAATTACTTTTATATAATACATTGATTGGAATCAAATATATACCTAGTTATTATTGTTATTCTGTTTAACAAACTTTAAAAATCTCATCCAAAAAGTTAATTATTTAACGTTTATTATTATTATTATTATTATTATTACTCTAAATAAATGATTATATTATAATATTATGTATATTTAAATATTATAAGCAAAACAACCTAGTCATCACATATTTGTTATCACCAATAAGGTACTTTTAGTAATTATTATTATTATTATTATTATTAAAGATCATACCTCTATCTATGTTGTGTACGCAGTGTAGTTTTTTTTTTTTTTAGTTCATGTTTTTTCTATTCAGTATTATTAATTAAGTTTATGTAATTTTATTATATTCTTGTATGTTTTAATGATTTTTCCTTTATATGATTTAAAGCCGTTTGTTTTTAAAATGTTTTTCGTTTCATAACTACTTTGTTATAATATAATGTATTATTTTTGATGTTGTTGAATTTGTTTTGAGTCATTACAGTTACGTTATAATTTTGTGCCAAAATGTGTGTTTAAATTAATATTGTATTCAATCGGTATTTAATTTATAATATTTTTTCATTTGTGTCTATTCCTTTAATACCTCGCGCTTTTTAAAATACTAATAATGAGTTTTTACATTTTATGTTATTTAATTATAAAAATAAATTATATTACTTTGATATGTTTTTTAAAAAAAAATCATGCTATAGCTTACAGGAAATTGTAATTTAAATAATTATTTTAACATTTTTTGTTGTTTTTTTTTTTTTTTTTTAATAAAATATCAAATGAGCCTTATATTTTCGTTATTATTTTAATTATAATATATTCTCATGTTTCTAAACTAAATTGTACTGTTTAGGCCCGTTTAATAGCCCTGTTTAGCATGTTAATTTTAAAATAACAATAGTTTATATTTTCTTATAAAATCCTCAATTCTTATCTGCCTATCTATGGATCCACCACCATGATAAAAGTTCCATGTTTTGGAAAAATCTTTTTCTACAATTTTCCACTCTTCCGAGTTTTGAAATATCTTGAAAATTTACAATATAGTTTTAATTTTTGTTTGGAGAATTGTTGAACACAAGATTTTTTTTTTTTAATTCATACGTATTTAATGATGTTTATGATTATAATATTCTGATAACAGTATATTATTGAAAATTAAACTCCTTTTTGTGTCCTTAAATACCTACATTTACCAATTAGTTAAAAATGTCAAACACCCACCAGTAAACAATTTAGGGAAAAAATTTAAATAAGTAAGATAAACTTCGAAAACTGTCACCGGACGTCAAAAATATGAGTGTTACTGCTAACCTTTAATAATTTATTTTAAAGTAGGTACATTAAATAATAATAATAATTTTTTTTTTTTAAATGCTAACGTGTTCTGACCTTTCTTGTACATGTATACTTTGCTTCTCCTATAATTTTATTATTATTTTTTATTACTGGTCCAATTTCACTACCTAGTAAAAAATCAAAGCAAAATCAAAAGTTTTAAATTTTACCAAATGGTTCTCATCTTAGATTCTCCATGTTCAAGGTCCACTTGATACCTACTGTGAAGCAGAGCATTACCCACTAAACCATCCTTTTTTTCATTTGAAAGTTTGAAAATATTGTAAAAAAGCTTGGTGACAGAAAACTAACTTTAAAACTATAAGATTTGTTACTTGTTTAGTTCTTATCGAGGTCTAGCTATATGATAAAATTGTTATCGACGATAACTTATGCTATATAGTTTATTATTCAAACACATGTTGCATTATGAGCAACGTCCTCTTGAGTAGTATATCAAAGAGTGGAATGTCATTATATTTAATATCAATCGTACTAATAAATAATTCATTAATATGATAAAAAGAAAGGATATTGGTATTTTTATATTTATTAATTTATAATTCGGAAATATTTATGTCTTACATCGAACTATTGACTTTACAGTTTACACTCTACACCATAATCACTTCGATAGTATGTACTTACGTAAATAGAAAAAAATATGTACATAAAAATTACAAAAATAAAAAATACATACATCTTATATATGATGATTTGCTTACAACAATAATAATAAAAAAAATTTCTTTTAATAATAACTTCTTTTTTTTTAGAATTTTAGAACTGATACCAACTTATAGTAAGTTAATTGCAGTAACTGACTGTCTAGCAGCAACTACTTGACCATAATTTTAAGATTTAATTTTTTTTTGGTGGTTCTTCATCTTCATCGACCAAGTCAATAAATTCCGAAAATTTTGAATATTCTGCTTTAGATTCTTTTTTTGGTTCAATAGATTCTTCATCGTCGCTATCCAAATCCATAAAATCAATATGTTTTACTTCAGTGACAAGTGTATTAATTGTGTTTAAAACTTTCTCCCATGATCCATCATTATGAATTACAATTTCATTGTCATCATCTTCAAGTCTAGAACTTTTCACAATTTCCAAAAAATAATTTTCTACTTTTATCTCGTCATACAAACAAGATACATGACAAATTGGGCAAAGCCATGTTAAATTTAACTCATTCAATTTAATGAATGTACTTGCATCAAAACATTTTATATGATCACAGTTGATAGATTTTGCAGGTAAATTCATTCTAGTTTTAGTCAATGGACATAACAAAGAAAAATGATTAGATGTAGTGGCCAAATCTGGATCAACATCAGTCAATTTATTAATAATTTCATTTTTTGTATCTTCAGAACTCCTTCCTTCTTTACTTAGAAGTTTTTCTATTAAAGTATCTGCACTTATTTTTTTAACAATGTTCATTTCAATGGCGTAATGCTTTCCATTAGGAACCCAATTAATTTTGATCGAGTTTGTGACATAAGGACATAATTGTATTTCTTCAGTACAATCAATAGGATGCCCAAATTTTTTCTTTTTAAATTGTTTATCAGAAACAGTATATGACCAAGTTTTAGTTCCAACTTGAATAAAAAGTTTATCGGGAAATTCATCTGTAACCTCAGAACATCCTAATCCTATTTGACATATTCGAATTTGGAATTGATAAAGATATTTTTGTTTTGGGTTTGAAATATCACAATTTAAAGCTATTGTGTTAATTTGGTCAACAGTCATTCTCAGTAAAAATTCTTGTTCTACCATATCTAAAACAATAAAATATATACTATAAATATAATTAACTCAAAAAGAGTGATCATAAAATATATTCTTACCTCTAGGACGATCTATTATTACTAGTGTACACTGTTCAACAATGCCTCTTAGAGGAGTTAACTTAACTATCTCCTTAATATTTTCATAAAATGGTATCTTCTCAAACTTGCAATGCTTAATTAAATCAATAATATCCATATAAGATAGCACAGCACGTTTCTTAGATAAACTCATTGTAACTAAAAAAAATAAAATAAATACATTTTTATTACATTTATGGTCATAATCATAAACATTAGAGTAAGGACACTGATCATAGCCGACCGTACCGAAAAACTCGGTCCCAAATTTGTAGCTTCTATCACAGCGCGCTACAGAGCAGTAGTCATACTGTTGTAACATTAGAAGCATAAGAAATTACGTTATATTTTGTTATTTTATCCTAAACTATTCAACTTGTGAACAAATATTATAAAATATAATTTAAAGAGCAGATTTGTTTTAATAATAACAATACAAATTTACATAAAAAGGTCTTTAATATATTAATTATTTGAAATAATAATAGTATATCTAGGACTAGGTACTAGAATTTATTTGTTCCTAATATATGATTTTATTATATAATGTATTATTTTATTTAAGATTTTTCTTATTTTTATATAACTTAGTTACAAATTTACAATGATTTATAATTACTGCAGAAGAAAATTTAATTCAAACAATAGCATGAAAAAAATAATACTAACATCATAACTACATTTATTTTTTAAAACCAAAAGCTGTTTTTATAGGTTTATTAGGAAAATTTAGTTTCATATTCTAATTCTTTAACTTAACACATTTTCACACAAGCTTAAATATAAATAAACCTGTACACTATGTTTTAAATGAAGAAGGACTATACAGTGAAGTACTATTTAATATTTGTTCGAAACTGGAACAAATAGAGTTGCTACAACTTGTTGGATGTGATCTCCATGCACATGGCTTAACATCATCCTTAGTTAACTTTTCTGAAAAATTTTCACATTAATTACATCAACAGTACTGCTAAAAAATGTTTTTAAATGTTCAGTATACTCGGAAGTATATTATAACTTATAACCTAAATTAAGAACTATAACTTTTAAAAGTTTGATTTAATCCATCATAAGTTATGGGATATCCTTTTGAGGAAGTGCTTAGAACATACAAATAAATAAATTAAAGATTATTATGAATTCTCTTTCAAGATTTATATATTTAAAACCAAGTGGATACTCCAAAAATTATATTTTTAATGAATAATATTGTCTATCCAATTTTTTGGAGTTCAAAAAGTTTTATCCATTATTTGTTTTTGTAAAATTTGTAAATAGTTTAACATTAATTTATCTATTTTTGTTAATAATAATTAACATTTTTAACATTTTAGCATTGATAGGATAAAATTTAAACGTTTTATTATTTAGTAATATTTTTATTTAAGTATATAATTTGACTAAAAATATTGTTGATTAAGTTTAAGTGTATTTATATAATATTTTATTTATTATTATTTATTATATATTATATCTGAACCTTACTCCCAACACAACCACAAACTTAAGTGAGTATACCAATTTTGTAATAATGCATATAATGTTATTAGCACAAATTTTTTGTTAGTAAAAAGATAAATTAATTTAGGTTAATATAATACAATACAAATTATAATTTCCAATAAGTAAGATACTAGAATATTTTTGCTGTCGTATAGTACATAGTTTACTGGCAAACATGTTTTACCGTCTATCTGTGACTGGCCAGTTTTAACACAGGCCTAAGTTTATCTTTAATAGATACAGCTTAAACTTTTTCTGTGGTGAACACTTAATCTCTATGCCTTTATACTTAATGACTTTAAATAACAATACTTTGATATTTTGTAAAAGTATGGGCTCAAACATTTCAGTAGTTATTGAGCGACACTACAATTTATATACAGTCATATACTATATGTTTGCAAAAAAATTTTATTTAATTATAACTTATAAGAAATGACAAATCAACCACAAATTTTTAATTATTTAAAATAATAAAATACTATGTACCTACATATGATTACATATATGATATAATTTTTTACTCATTTATTAAAGACTTCATACTATATTTGTAAATCGCCAGTAGACCGCATATTATATGCCAGCCAATATTTTAATATATTTAAATGTTATTTGTATTCAAATATTTAACAGTATTAATAATTTGATAGAATAGTAGTTAATAACTAATTAATACAATGAAACTTAAAGCTAATTTAGATTAGTTCAATGTATTATGAATTATATATTATTATTAATATGTTTTACTAATAAAATACTCAGAGTGCAATTAAATCTAAAGATCGACCTTACAATACAAAATACAAGGAAAATAGTTTTTTAAATACCATTCATAAATAATAAAAAAATAGCAAATACATATTAACAAATTATTTTGTAGTCTCAAGATATGATCCCTTATGGCCTTATAATAATATATTACAGTGTACTTTTTTCATATTAAACTAAATCTGAATAACTAGTTTTACAATAATTTATGAAAAAAAAAGCTAATAGAAAAGTTCTATTTAATATAATTTCAAATTTAATATTATTCGCAGATATAAAAAAAATATTTTAGTCACCTATAACTTTATTCTTATACTGATATATTATTTTTTACTCACTTTTAAAAATGTATCCTTTCTTTTAATTTATTTACTTGTTTACTTTAATTATATTTAGAATTAGTTAATTTATTGTAAATTATGATTAACAATTATTGTTTTTTTTCTCTCTATCTCATTTTGCAATATTCTAAATCATTATCTTATCTTTTTTATTATTTTGTCTTTCACCAAGTTAAACTAAGTTAAGTTGCTCTTTGATAAAAGGCTTCATTTCAGGGAAGAGCAATACAAGATTTTTTTCTCTTTTAATATATTTCTCATCATTTCGGCAGAACAATGTCTTAATTAGCTATAAAGAAATAATTATTTAGTTAAAACTACTCATAACACAATTTTTACAATAACATCATTCAAACTTGTTTTCTAATTATTTACTTTTTTTTAATTGTTAATATATTATATATAATATATATAAGTTAATATTTTATTGCTTTTGTTTTTCCTATTAAAATTGTAATAGTAACTAATGTTCTTATTTTGTCCTGTTATCTATAAAACTTTATGTTTTCAATAATTGTATTGTATTACCTTGTAAATTTCCGTAAGGCATTAATAAATTAAATACATAATCTAGATTTAAAAACTTGTTTGACAACTGCTTATGAAAATTCCTATATAATTGTGTTTATAATATAAATACAATGTAAATAGTAAATGAGTTAGGTAATTTGAATTATAAGAGTACTTGCAAATTTAGATTTTTTGTTGAAAACGCTATACGAGTTACTTTATGACAGTTATTTATCACTCAAGAATAAAACGGTTAGTCAAAAATTATTAAAATAATAAGTTATTACAATTTACACAATGCATAATTATTATTTAATAAGAAAAAAATTTGCTGACTAACAATGATAGCTATGTGGACGCGATAACGTTAATACCATAAGCATGACATTGTAAATGTTTTGTGATAATATACTGCAGTGGTCGGCAATTAATTTATATGGCGGTCCATATATTTAAAAAAAAAAAATTTCAAGGGCCAAAAAAATCTTAAACTTAATTTTATCATTTATATATTTATTTTTGTTTTAAAAACACATTTTAAGACAAAGTATTTAATTATTTATAAAGTAATTATACATTCATACTAATAATAACAAAATTGTATTAATGAGAAAAATGACATTTCTTTTCTTGAGCTAATTTTTTAAAATCTGGTACTCTTGGAGAACAACTGATGCGTTAAGTGTTTTCAAGGTGGTGATCTGTTAATCTTGAACGGTATCGGTTTTTTAAAAACGTCATTTTTGAAAACGAAGTTTCACATACATAAGTGGAGCCAAACATAGTAGCTAATTTTATGGCAAGGGTTTTACAGTTCATGTATTTATCCAAAACATGCTTTATCCAAAAATCTTCAGTAGACGAAGTTTTATTCATTTGCAATGAGATATCTTCTTGCAAATCAATAATTTCCATTTGAAGTGAAGATTTTGGAAGTTTGAATAATTTTGTAGCAACGTCAATCCATTCTCCAGTCGGAGAAACTTCAAACGGATTTTTTAAAAATTGTGACAGTTTTCCAATTTCTGCAAAGTCTTTGAATCTCTTACCAAATTCTTCACCAAGGTCCGACAAAAAACTTAAAAACACACTGCAGTCTATGTCGGGAGTCTTTTTATATTCTAGGATTGTTGGGAAATGAATAAAATCTTGATTTTTTATATCTTCTTCAAAGATTTCAAGTTTTCGTCGGAAAGCAGATATACTTGATATCAGATCACAAATTAATTTTTTTTGCCCTTGTAACTCAGTATTAAGTACATTTAAATATCCAAGAATGTCTTTTAAAAATGCCACAGATAGCATATTGCTCTCATTTGTTAAGAATTTATGATACTGCTTTGATTCTACTGAATCCAAGTTTACCAAGAACGTGATTACTTCGTCTTTTATACTCCAAAAACGTCCGATTACTTTGCCTTTACTTAACCAACAGACATTGTTATGTTGAAGTAAATCCGAATACACTGAATCACATTCAAATAAAAAATCTTTAAACTGCCTGTGCTGAAGAGCAGATCGGGACCTCAAAAAATTAATCAACTTGATCATTATGTCCATTACTTCTTTTAGTGTTGTACTAAGTTTGCCACACAGGGATGTTTGATGAATTATACATTGATATGAAAATATTTCAGCATTCTTATCCTTAATTCTCTTAACAAATCCCTTTTCTTTACCAATCATTGCCGGTGCGCCATCAGTTGAAATAGACACAATTTTATCATAACTAATATTTGATTTAGTCATGAAGTCGTCAAAAGTTTTAAACAAATCTTCTCCACGAGTCTTACATTTCAATGGCAATAATGCTAGCAACTCGTCTCTAAATACTCTACTTTCAACGTCTAAAAAGCGCACAAAAATTGACATCTGCTCAGAATCAACAATATCACATGACTCATCAATTGCAATAGCGTAGCAAGGAGCCGTCTGTAAAATGTGAATTAAATTATTTTTGTTGTCATCGGCCAATAGTTCTGTTCTTCTTGTATTGCTTCTTGCTGATATAGGAATACTTTGAATAGCATTAATTATGTCCTTTTTTTCTTCAAAAAGTGCAGTGGCTACTTCTACCATACACTCTTTTACAATTTCTGAGTCTGTAAATGGTTTTTGGTGTTTATTTAACGTCCAGCAAACACGCAATGCTGCTTCTACTGACTTTTCTTGCCCACTCATACTTTGTACTAACATAGTCGTACTATTTTTATAAGACAAGAGATACGCTTGGAGCTTATTTTTACGCGCTCCACTGTTAAGAGGAAATTTTTTTTCAAAATCTTTATGCATTGTATCATAATGACGCTTTAAATTAGCACATTTAACGACAGCAACTGTACTGTTGCATATAAGACAAACTGGAACGGCTCCAGCTCTTACTGGAAGTGTAAAACAATATTGTTCGATCCACTCAGCCAGAAACTTTTTGTTTTCATTGTCAACTTTACGTTTTTTGGAAAACATACTCGATTACACACGAATAATATTTATAAATTAATAAGTGTTAAAACTACAGATGCGACGGACTACAAATACGAATAATTATAATAATTTCTCGACGAACGACGAACGACAAACGCAACGAGTAAATTGAACTAAATAATATTTGTGTTTCAAGAAGTAGGTTCAATGTATGGTGTTCTGTTTATTATTGACTATTATTATAAACAGCGGTATACGATGAACGCTATCGTAATTTCCTAATAAATCATAAAAATAGATCGCCTCTGAATATTGTATTTTACACACACACACACACACACGCGAATACAAGCGACTCGGCCCCCAGCCGTGACTGTGGCACGTTCAACAACAACACAGAATACAGATAATCATAAACCGTTATTATTGTCTCGGCGCCTAATGAAGTCGATTTCAATATTAGTTTAATTTTTGTTATGAACGGAGGGGGAATGATACATAGGATATATTGGAAAATTAAGACAATTTTTGGCGGTCCAGTTATTTCCCTTCCGCGGGCCGGACATGGCCTGCGGGCCGCCTATTGCCGACCCCTGATATACCTACTGATATAATATACTCGCCGCAAAATACCTAATATACTATATTTTTAATTTTCTTTTAACTAAGTTTTTTAATTGTGCTCGTATGGTACCTATCGTTTAACTTGTATTATTTAATTAACTAAAATATATAGTCAATAAATTTCTGGAAATTTTGTGGTGGGAAGGATAGCTTCCCCCCCCCCCCATCTCAACCCACCACAAGGATACGCCACTGACCAAACATTTCGATTAGTTATAGATATATTATTTAATTAATTTCATTGATTATATTGTATTTATAATCAAGGTTAATATGCATCGTAATATTCTGAACTAAAAAAATTATCCTCAATGTGAACACACATATATACATACCTAGCAAACATCCATATCTATACACTTAAAGATAATGATATGGCCGATTTACACTATATAGTAGCCTGGTTGTTTGCTTATCGTAACAGATGCATTTTAACTAAAAACCAAACTAATAAAAAAAGGCAGTTTTTTAAAATGTTCATGTTGCATCAACAGATTTCCAGAAATCCATATTTTATGTTGACTTCAAATGTAAATAAAATCAACTAAACTTTTAACACTTTCAGATTCAGTATATTAAAAACTTTGGCTGGGCGTTATTTTATCGTACGGTAAAGTCATGGACTACGCGATTGTTTTGAAATATTGTGCGATATTTTTACGGCGCGACACTCGTGTGTTGTGCTTTATTCATTTAAATATATTTTAACAAAACGCGCCGTAAAATTGATTACAGCGCGGTATAAATAATGCGCGCTAAAATAACGCCCGTGTGTTCCCAGCCTAGTCATTAAAAAAATAATAATAATGAAAAAGAACATGGATACGAAACCACATTAATACCCTACAGTAGTTCTAAGAGTTATATTGAACAATTTAAATACAGCTACATGTTAATTACCTGTTGGAATAAGACGTATCCTGCGCGGGCGACTGGTTAACGTGAAATAATGAATTAGCGTTCGTCTTTGTAATAGCTACATGTGAAATAGAGA
This sequence comes from Aphis glycines, assembly GCA_009761285.1. Classification (NCBI taxonomy): domain Eukaryota; kingdom Metazoa; phylum Arthropoda; class Insecta; order Hemiptera; family Aphididae; genus Aphis; species Aphis glycines. Next base: position 119,372 of record VYZN01000060.1, on the reverse strand, counting down.
AAACACTAAAAAAACTGTTTGTTGTCGTCGTGGCGTTATTTAATACAGAAGACTATAACTTCCGTCTGGAAGATTAGTGTTACCCTGTGTAGGCATACATTAATCTCACAGCCATACGATCGTATGCTTGGCATAGGCGCCCTCAGAAATGTTTTTAGGAGGGGAAAATGTTAGGATTTGTTATACAGATGTCCCATAAGTCCCGTATCACACTTAATATCTCCGTGGAAAATCAATATACAGGGTCCGTCAGAACAAACGCATGTTTTTCGAAATAATACTACACTAAAAGTAATTTCTGTAAAATAATTTTTATTTCATCAAAAAATGTAGAAACATATGCATTTTTTTTTACTGTAACAAAATTTAGGTTTTAAAAATAATGTCAGTCATATGGCGCCCTTGAGCCGCAATGCAGGAATGCAGGCGCTCCCAAAACGAGTCCATCGCGTCAGTCAGCATCTGTCCCGGAACTTCCCCCACAACTCGTGTGATCTCGTCCTTTAATTCATCTAGGGTTTGTGGCTTGTATTGATAGACTTTTGATTTTAAGTGACCCCACAAAAAAAAATCACACAATGACAAGTCAGGGGAACAAGGGGGCCACGGAACGTCACCAAAGCGTAAAATGAGACGTCCGGGGAATTTTTGGCGAAGAACCTCCATTGAGGCACGAGCTGTGTGTGATGTTGCCCCATATTGTTGAAACCACACTTTTCTAATACTGACACGTCGTCGTTGAAGCTCAGGAAAAAAAAATTGGGTCAGCATTTTGATGTAACGTTCTGAATTTACAGTGGTCGTTTGTCCGTTGTCCTCGAAAAAATAAGGGCCAATAATTTGCGTTGCACCTATTGCACACCAAACTGTGACTTTTGGAGTATGCAGAGGTTCCTCGTGCAACTGTTGTGGATTTACTGGGGACCAGTAGCGACAATTTTGCTTATTCACATAACCATTTAAGTGGAAATGAGCCTCGTCACTCATGAATAAAACCATGTTGTCATTATTGTCAATAATTTCAATCATGAGCTGAGAAAAATTAATACGCTGTTGGTAATCACCGGCCAATAATTGATGGCAAACTTGGATTTTATAGGGATGAAACGCTAAATCAATTTTTAAAATTCGACGTACACTTGATTCGTTGATCTCAAGAGCAACGGCGCGCAAACGGACAGAACGGTTGGGGCTCCGTAATGTATCTAACCTTACTCTGTCCACGTTTTCGAGTGTTCTAATAGCCCGATTTCGTCCGTTAGTTCTTTTCATCAACACCGTACCTGTTGTGTTGAACGCTGTGACCCATCTTAAAATGGTATTACGGTCAGGAATTGTTCCATGACGCGGAATATCAAAGTTAGTTCGAAAATCTCGCTGTGTTTGAGTGATAGATTCACCATTTTCGAAGTACCGCCGTACTGCGAACACTCGTTGTTGCACACTCCACACCATGATGACAACTAAAACTGCACGTTATCAGCTTTACAACGAGCCGTCTCTCACACCGATTAGATTTCCCCACTTGAAGTATTAATAACTTTAAAAACATGCGTAAGTCCCGTATTACCCTTATATTTCCATGGGAAATCAATATATTTAAACGCAGTTTTTTATACAATACTATGTATGGAAATTCTATTGAATGGCATAAAATTCAATTTTTTTTTTTTAAATTCAAAAATTCAAAAAAAAAATTTTTATGCATTTAAGAATTTTCAATTTTTAAGGTACCTAGCCATTTTGTTGAACATATTTTTTAAAACAGTTAAAAAAAAATATATATATTAAAATTGAATAAAAATTGACCAAGTTAAGAGCAAGTTATGATTTTGAATAATTGTAATAAAAAAATCAATTATTTCACATTTCAATAATAAAATATCTATTTCAGCATGACAATACTTTTACAAACCTAATTAAAATTTTGATTTGAGTAGAAATAAAAATAGCTGTATCTTATAATTTGCTGAACATTAAAATGGTTACCTATTTTTAAGTATTTTAATTATCACAAAGTGAACCTAAAGTTACGAAATTGGAAATAATCTTAATTATAATTATTACGATTTATAATCCGTCGTGTTTATTGCCTGATCTCCGTCATAAAATTGAACGAAATATCTTACCTGAAGCATTAAAAAATGTTAAAAACGCTTAGGTCCAAAAACTTCAACTCTGTGTTACAAATAATGGAGGTCACTTCGAACATTTTATTAAAAAAAATAATAATAATAATAATAATAATGAATTATTTCATTTTTATGTTATTGAAATGTGAAATAATTAATTGTTTTATTACAATTATTCAAAAGCATAACTTGCTCCAACTTGGTTAATTTTTATTCATTTTTAATATTTTTTTTTTTTTTTGAATTTTTGAATTTTAAAAAAAAAATTAATTTTATGCCATTCAATAGAATTTCCATACTTAGTATTGAATAAAAAACTGCGTTTAAATATATTGATTTCCCATGGAAATATAAGGGTAATACGGGACTTATGGGACATACTGTATAAATAGTAATTTATCTTAAAACATTCAATTTAAAACATGTTTTTGAAAAGCCAAGGGGGGCAAATGCCCCAGCTTGTCCCCCTTCCGGGCGCCTATGATGCTTGCGGGCACACGTTAGGTATTTATTAATACCGTGGTAACTGGAGATGTGTCGTTCGCGAACGAACGGATCAAAGAAGTAGTAAACGATATGACCGTCGAATCGAAGTGATCCAAATCCCTGATATTTTTTTTGCGTATGGGTTCACACCACGATGAAGAGAAGAGAAGGCGATAACTGATAACAATCCGTGAAAAAAGCGACACTATTTTTATTAACATGAATACCACCATATATTAATCGAAAGCCGATTACATTAATTACCTATTTGCTATTTCGGTTGTGTTGAATATAGACTTTATAATATTATATAGTATTATTGTTCAAATTTCATAATAATTCATATGAAATATGATTATATTATTATCATAGCAGGTTGAAATAAATAAAAATGTTATACGTTTAGAGTTGGACTTCCAGACTCCAGTCATAACAAACAGTATTGGTTTAAAATAATAATCACTTCCCAATATTGTTCCAAATTTATATTAGAATTATTGTAAGAACTATGACTGTCTGTGTTAACTTTGTTATTTAATATTGAGTCTAACTCAATTGACTCTTGACTATTTTTTTCAAAAGGTTACTCATTTAATTTTGTCAAGGCAGACGAACTTTTTTCAAAATATTGTACTATGTTTTTAATTTTAGTTAAAGTAGACTCTATGAATTTGAAGCTAGATTAGGCGGTTAAATTTATGGAATGTACAAAGCAAGATAACCATCTCCAGTTGCATTTTCTAATTGCTGCTTTAATATTAGTAACATTTCCTATCGATTATTACAGCAGTCAGTTTATTTAATAAATTCCATTTATCAACTATGTTTCTTAAAAAACGAGCCAAATTCTCACTTGTATGTATGCCCAATAGAAATATTATTTTTATTATACTTAATCATTTAGCATAACCCAGAGGACACCACGAAGAGGCGACTATCAAAATCCTCCAAACATTATTTTTAATATTATGGGATTAATAAGTTCTTTTTAATATTTGTAGGTTAATTTTTACAGTAAATAATAATAAAAAAAATGTAATACTATAATATCAAGTAAATTACATAATATAGAGTTATAAGTTTAATAAAATTATAAATTATGTATCAGCATAGTTATGAAACATCATTTTTATAAAATATTCAGCTATCGTAATAGTATTTTCATTGTATTGTTGAATAATTTTTTTCATTCTTTGAAATTTTTTTTAATTTGGTGTTTTGACATTTATAGTATTAATTTTTAAGTAAATTTCGGACTGTAACTCTAATATTTTATCTATAAAATTATAAATATGAGGATGAGGAGTATAAAAGCTTTTATTAAAATGTCTGGAAAGCTTCACAGGCATTAGTAATTCGTATTAATGATACGGAAGCTGATTCCCAAATATTCGGAAAAAAGTCAGCAAATAAAATCTCTAATATTATAATAATTAACGGTTAAGTTGCACTTAGATTAGATACGATGGGCGCATTTTACTACATAAAAATTTATACCAAAAAATTACCGGGCGCAATTTACTAAACTATTTTCACTACCTGTTCACTATGGGCGCAATTTACAATCGCCCGCTCTGTCAGTTATGCTGTTTTTTTACGATTATTCTTAATTGAAACAATTAATGAGCATTTTTAATTTACGCTATATTATACATGCATAACTTGCTAAAAACAATCGTAAAAAACTAACATACGAACACGGATTGTTGACGCCTAAATATCACGAGCGTCGACATTAAAGATTAAATATATAGGTATATATTATAATTGTGTTATGCAAAAATTAACTGAAATAACGTCGCTTCATTAATTGTTCGCACGTAGATACCGCAACAATCTGTTCGGCTATCGACACACATACATCATACGCAGAGGCGTAAAAAGCACATATAATCAGTGGCGGTTTATAGGTAGGGGCGTTTGGGCGATCGCCCCCCCCCCCATTAAAAAATTATCATTTGTTACTAATTTATAAGTTTAATATCAAATTTCAAATTTATATTGTATTATTGTCAAAAATTCAAAAATAAAAGTTGTGTTTCTTATACTTACACTAAAAAATATTATGAAAACATTATCGATAACTAATAACGATTTTCCGGGACCCGCGATCAGCGAATGCGATGCTTTGGCAATGTTAAAAGTAGCTCGTCATTACTATGATCGGAATACAAAAACTAAGATGGAGGAACAAAATAATAATACTGCCGTCGGGCGATGATTTTAATCACCCGATATGTGCATGGATTCTGAACTTGCGTGTATTTATTATATATTATTTTTATTATTATTTATTATTTATTTACTTTGTGCGGTCGTAACATGATAACTAAATAATATATACAATAATATGTATTAAATGGATTTAATTAATTAACTATTATTAATATTATTTGTGTTCGATACTTTCCATAAATAAGCAATTTTATATCGCCCTCCCACTTTCAAAAAACACGAGCAGCCACTGCATATATTACATACATCAGTAAAATATTATTCTATTATCCTGATATATTATGTAATTATACTTTTAGTATAAAATCGACGTTCACGCGGGTAGATCGGTATGCCATCCATCGATATCGTCGATACGGAATAATATGGTGTCAAAAGTCAATGTATAATCAAGTAATTCCGTTGTTTTTTATTTATATTAAGATTATAAGCTCTGCAATATAGCGAGCTACAGCAATTGAAATTGTAATTTTTTTTATATTGTATTATTATTAGTATAATATTTTCAATCAAGTAAATGTTGAACCATTAAAAAACAATTGCAATTGTTTCAAATTTACAATTGTTTTAAAATCAGAACATAAAAGTTCTACAAGCAGATATTTCTGCTTCGGTAATACCTATAGTATAACTAAGATTGTATTTTAACTATACCGTAATAATAATTAATTAAATGTAGGAACATCAATATAATTTATATAGTTTAATGTATGAATTTGTGAAAATAAAACAACTTCTGTTAATATTAATGATAAAAATTATACTATGTAAAGTATATGTGATAAAATTTAATTTTTTAAATAAGGAATTTTTTTAGATGTACCTAGAAATTTCGGCCATAATCATTTTCCTCCAAAAACGAGATACCGTTTACCTCCACTGTCCTTTTCCCTCCAAAAAAAAAAATAACAATTTTTGACCACTTTACTCCAATAAATAAAATAATAAAATCATCATTCGTTATCAGAATGTTAAATTAAAAATGAAAGAACAAATCAAATATTTAAAGTATAATTTTAATATAATAATACACCGTACGCGCTGAATTTGTTAGGTGGCTAAAAAGAGAATGAATATAATAAAAAAGTACGCACAACGATAAAAATGCATAAATCAATAAATAACATAATAAACTAGTTAATAATAAGGGGTGGCAAAATGTGATCCTAGCCATAGGTACTCTATTTTTATAATACGAAAAACAACACTACAACACTGACTAAAATATTGGAGGAAAATGGTCCCGCCCGAAGTTTACTTTCATGTTTATCGTTTTGAATATTTAGCACTATAAAGTACATAAATTTTGAGGACTAAAAAAAGGCCTTCCCTTCAAGATGAACTGGGTAGACTGGATGGAGTAGGTATATAAAATATTAAAATACGATAGGTACCTTAATCTTAGCACACCCCATAGAAAAATCCTAGATCCGCCACTGATTATAGGTAATACTTTTATCATTATTAGTAAAAGGCATATTATATTTTGTTTACAACTCATTATTACAAAAATATAACATTATTCATTAATTACATTGTAAATAGTATATACCTAATAAAATAAATAATTTTAACAGACTTGTGTAATTAAAAAATCACACTTTTTATACAATTTATCACCAACGACACAAATTTCTATGAGGTTATCGCGTAAGTTTGGAGCATGTGATAGCGTAATTTAATGTAAAAAAATCCTTATAAATAATAAAAACAATTTTAGAACTCACAGTTACCAGACATAATGTATTGATATTTGGGTATAAATGCAGTTTAGTTTCAAGTTATTGAACGATAAACGTGTATATATATTATAGTAACGATATGTATATACATGTAGTATATATAGAAAGTATATAAAATAAATTGCCGCAGTTTTTATGGTGTATCTTTTTGGTTTTGTCGCAGATTGTATAATCTTAATTTTTTTTACCGCAGTACAGGGGCGTCATTTACGGTACGCAGGGTATACATTTGCGTACCTAAAATTCTAAATTGTAATTTTTGGCCCGCAAGGCACATGCACATGGCCCGCAAGGCTACATCACAAAAAAATAAAAATTATATTTAAATTATTATATTAAAATAATAGATTAATATGTAAATATTATGGTATTTGAAAATTGATTGATTTATCACGTCTTTATAATCTTAATACAACCGTTGTAAAATTATGACTAGTAACCACAAATTTTACTGATTTATTTTGTACATATCTAATTGTTTTTATTTTATTTGACTGTTGAAGTTTCAATTTGTATTAAATTTAGATATTTATAAATAGAAAATTGAAATGACTCCCCTGAGACATACTATATTCTGTGAATAAAAAAATAATATAAAATATTATTCTTTATTTCTCATAATTCGTTTCATATATTTTGACATTTTGTAAGTTCCATTAACTATTAGCATTGTTTAAACATACAGTTACTTTAATATTATAGTATTATACGTTATTTTAAAATCCAGACACGGTGCAGAACAATTCGACAGTCTATAATATTTAGAATACTCGAACCTACATAATAATATATAGCAGAATAATTTATATTTAACAAAATAATTATTGTTATTATTATTATTATTTTTTATTACCACGAAATGCAATAATAAATCTTTGAGGTTTGTACAAAAAAAAAAAAAATAACTTAACGTGACTATAAAATAAATTAACCAGTTCGTGTTCACAGCCCGACCGTGCTACACGTCTGTTTCGTATTATCGCATTTATAGCTTTCGATAGCAGTACGCACCCGTACACTCAACGTGCAGGTAATATGTTTATCTTTATTACATTAGCAATACCAATTAAGTAATATCCCAACAATGGGCGATAAGCCTATTTCCACTAACGATATGAACAACACCGACAGTCCTTCTCAACACACACGTAATAACCAAACATTTGCAGAGATAGCTTCAAATACCACTTTACCGAAAATGAACCAAGCAATTGTTTTTAATTCTATCAATAACATTAAACAAATTGAATATGTATCGGCAATCAGTAAAATCGTACCTGCGGAGAATATCATATTTGTTTCGCGTATTTCCAATAACAGATTTTGCGTCTTTTTTAAAAGCCAAGCCGTTATGGAAAATTTACTAAAAACTCATACATCAATTCAAGTCAATGGAACCGATATTCCTATTCGAAGACTAATAAACACTTCTAAGAGAATCATTTTATCAAATGTTTACCCTACCATTCCAAATCAACTCATATTAAACGCTCTCCATCAACAAGGAATCAAAACTACGTCGCAAATTACACATATGAAAGCCGGATTCGCTACAGAGCAATTTTCACACATACTAAGTTTTAGAAGACAAATATACATAAACCAAGATAGCGTGACCAAACTACCTAATTCAATCACCGTAACCGTAGAGAACACTACGTTCAGAATATTTATCTCTGATGATATCGTAACTTGTTTTCAATGCCACCAAACCGGTCACTTCTCTAGTCAATGCAAAAATATACCCGATCCAATTAATGTCACTAATGAGACTGAAACCGTAACGGAATCCCTTATAGATTTATCACCAACCTCAATTGAAGATAAAAACCTATCTCCCTCGTTACCTATTGTCAATACTCAAAACACTCACAATACCCAAGAAAGTGATAGAGTATTATTAGACCAATCGGTTAACAAAGATATTATAACTTCATATGAGCAGCCAAAGAAACCTTTACTAATTGACAAACTTAAATTGGCTGCTAACCCTAAAACAAAAGTACCGCTTCCTCAGCCAGCCAAACGTCCAGCTCCTTCAACCTCATCTACGTCTCAGCCTTCATCACCAAAATCGGTACAACCATCTAGCCCCCCATCAACCAAGCAGCCTCGCGGCAGCAACACACTCGACGGCCTAACCCAACAATCCAAAATAACTAAAGGTAATGTAACCAAAAAACCAAGAATAAGATCCAATTCCAGCTCCAATGATACAGTACATACAAATATCGATGAATGTTTAGTTTCCACTCAAGGTCTGTTTGACACACACCCGGATTTTTCTTTAAACTTGGAACAATTTAGTGATTTCTTCGAAAGTGCAAAAGGTTGCTCCGATCTCGAAAATTTATGTAACGAATACGCTAGTACTCCAGAAGATATTCTAGAAATTATTTCAACAATCTACCCTAATGTAACAGTTAAAAGCACTAAAAATCGTCTAACCAGAATATCTAATGCATTAAAAAAAATAATTCATGACTTCAATGCCTGTCAGAACGCGGAGCCTGACGGGGATGATGATGAAACCTTCTAGTAAACCATCAACCCTTATACAAACATCTTATGTCAAATAAACAACACTAACCAACCATGAACAATAACATCTTTAATATCATCCAATGGAATCCTAATGGATTCTACTCAAAAATCGACGAAATAAAACTAATAATCAACAGATTCTCTCCAGTAGCTCTATGTATACAAGAAACCAACTTTATCGACAACAAATCAGGGTCTTTAAAAAATTATGTAAACTTTTTCAAAAACAGAACCAACCATATTAGGGCCAGTGGGGGAGTGGCCACCTTTATCAATACACAATATCCCTCCGAAGAAATCACCCTTGTCACAAACCTAGAAGCAGTAGCAGTAAGAATTTCTGTCAAATACAAACTAACTATTTGCAACTTGTACATACCCAACTCTACACAACTTACACTGATATCCAAAACATTATCGACCAACTACCTACGCCTTTTATAATTCTAGGTGACTTCAACAGTCACAATATCTTGTGGGGCTGTAATGACACCGATCAAAGAGGAAGAATTATAGAAAAAATACTCGATAACAACAATAGCATTAATATCCTCAACAATGGTCAAGCAACAAGAATAAGCACTAGTACAGGAAACCTCTCGGCAATTGATCTCTCTCTTTCTTCGGCAACTATTACTCCTCATTTAGAATGGAACACAATGCCTGAGCTCTCTAGTAGTGACCATTTTCCAATAAAACTAACCTTAAAATATACCAACCCGGATGAAAAACACTCTCGTAGTCTCAAATGGAGACTGAAAAATGCCAATTGGGATACCTACCAAACAGAAATAGAAAAAAATATAATAAATCATTCCCTTTCCTTTTCAAATAATAATGACGTGGAGGATACTATGGAGGAACTCAGTAACTTAATTTATAACACGGCATCCAATATTTTTGAACAAAATAGTTACTCTGGGAAACGACCACCAGTACCATGGTGGAACAAAACCATCAAACATGCTATAAGGAACAAAAAAACTACCTTCAATAAATTCAAACGCACAAATGATTTTAATGATTTTATCGAATTCAAAAAGTACAAAGCATTAGTCCGGTATTTAATAAAAAACGAAAAAAAAAATCTTGGATAAAATTTACGACAGACCTTAACAGCAAAGAGTCGACTACCAATATTTGGAAGAAAATTAAAGTCATTAAAGGCATTCCCACGTCCCAAATTAAAACCATTCTATCGGAAAATTCTATACTTACCGAACCTCAAGAAATAGCCCAATCAATCGGCCATTATTTTTATACTAACAGCAGTGACTCTTCATTAACCCACGATTTTCTCAAGTTTAAACAAGAAAAAGAAAATGAAACTGATACCACAACAGATCTATTACCCAATATTGGCCAAGGTGACATATTAAATGAACCAATCACCATGCTTGAAATTGAATTATGCCTTCGGGGAAATAAAAGCAAAAGTTGTGGATCAGATAAAATTCCATTCATATTCTTACAAAACCTACCTTCTAGTGGCAAGTTTCTTCTACTACGTCTCTACAACCTAATTTGGAAATCAGGCATAATCCCGATCAAATGGAAAAATGCAATCATCACACCCATACCAAAAAATAATCAAAACAGCTTCAAACCTACAGGATATCGACCAATATCGGTACTCTGCAGCATGAGCAAGTTATTAGAAAAAATCATCTACAACCGACTAAGTTGGTATGCAACGCATCATAAACTCCTCTCACCATGTCAACATGGTTTCAGAAAATACCACTCGACCACTGACTGCCACGTAAAAATCGAAACTGAAGTCATAGAAACCTTTGCTAATAAACAATCAATGATACTAATAAGTCTCGATTTACAAAAGGCATACGACACTGTTTGGCGACATAGAGTAATCAATTTACTTAAGAATTGGAACATACATGGAAACATGCTAATCCTTCCAAGTCAAAATTAGAGATCAAACATCGAATACATTTATATTAGAAAACGGAGTACCTCAAGGTTCTCCTCTTAGCATTTTTTTATTTCAAACAGCAATTAACAACCTGCCCAGCATCATCACAAATCCTGCAAAATCATTTATTTTTGCAGATGACGCTTACATTTATATTCGAGGTACGCAAATTTCTGCAATGATCGGAACACTCCAAAAATGCCTCAATGACCTGTTTGAATGGTGCTTCAAAGCCGGTTTCATTTTTTCGCCTCAAAAGACAAAATGTATTTTATTTTCAAATAAAAGGAAATTAACAAAACCAAAACTCTTTCTAGGTACATCCCGTTTACCCTTTGTTGAAAATATTTCAATACTTGGGCTCACTTTCGACAAAAAGCTTTCTTGGAAATCCCATATTATATCACTAAAAAAAAATTCATACAAAAGCCTTAATGTCATCAAATCATTAAGTCACTGTGAATGGGGCGCTGAAGGAACCATATTATTAAATGTATATAGATCTCTTGTAAGATCCAAACTGGATTATGGTTCTATTTGTTATGGAAACTCAGAATCAAAGCTCTTAAACATTGTAGATACGATCCACAATGCCGGACTGAGATGTTCAATTGGAGCATTCAAAAGCAGCCCGATTGTTAGTTTGTTATCCTTGACTGGTGAACCCCCACTTCAGTACCGAAGAACTATATTATCACTTAATTATATAGCTCGCATCTTATCTTCACCGGAAAATTCAACCATTCACTTCCTAAACAAAAAACGTTTTTCTAATATATATGAACACAACCCTAAACTAAGAAGACCATTAGGATTGAGGCTACTAAAAGATATGATGGATATCAACATTGAATATAACGAAATATGTCAACGCGAAAGCAGTCTGATTCCCACCTGGCAACAACCAAATTACTTAGTCGATACAAGTTTAAAAGAACACCTTAAAAAAGAAACACCAAACACCATTTATAATAACCTATTTAATGAACTAATACACACTTCAAATACCAGCACTCAGATCTATACTGATGCATCAAAAACCGAAATGGGCATTGGACTTGCAGTAGTACACCTCAATACAACCAAACAGTACAAACTCAATAAATTAAGCAGTATTTATTCAGCTGAATACCTAGCACTATTGAAAGGAGTTCAATTAGCCCTCGATATTAATAGTACTAAAATCGATATATGTTCTGACTCACTTAGTGCCTTAACAAATCTACAATCCAAAACCCTATCAGAACCATTGGCTCTTTCAATTAGCAACCTTCTTTCCAAATCAAACAAAGAAATCAGATTTATATGGACCCCAGGTCACTGCAACATAAAGGGAAACGAGAAGGCAGACAAAGCGGCTAGAAATGCAGTCAACAGTCCTGATAGTGAAATCATTCCTTTTTCCTCACTTGTAGATATAAGAAGAAACATAAACAAATACTGTATTGATTTGTGGAACTCACAGTGGCACTCGACCACGGAAAATAAATTAAGAGAAATAAAACACTCTGTCGTACTCTGGCCGAAATACACTGACATAAACAGAAAAAATGAAGTGATTCTCAATAGACTCAGAATCGGTCACACGAAACTGACACACGGACATCTTATGGCAAAGACAGATCCACCCCTTTGCCCAACATGCAATACCAACTACTCCATCAAACATATCATCACCCAATGCCCAAACTTCAACGAAGCTAGAAAAGATTTCAACATCCCAGACAACCTGTACGAAGCAATTGGGCCATTTTCAAACTTTCATAGCGTAATTTTATACTTTAAAAAAAATAGAATTGTACAATAACATATAATCATTTAATGTAAAAATTAACACATATAAGCTAATAACCTATGTAGTTGATGCTTAACTAATAAAAAAAAAAAATAAATAAATAAAATAAATTAACGCCTTAAGTGAGATGTTACTTTTAAAAAAAAGGAACTCGTTAATGCCCAGCCTTATATATACAGGGTGATTTTTTTATCGTAAACTAGTTAATATCTCGGGAAGTATTAGGAATTTTGAAATAATTTTTTTTTTTAACTTTCTAAGTTTTACTATTTTACACTTTGTTACAATTTTGATAATTTTAACTTCCTCCCTTATTTGATAAAACACTATCAACTTTCGATTTTCAAATTGCAATACCTATTTTTAATAACGAAAATCTATACACATACTGAAAAAAATAATTTTAACATTTATAGAATTTAATTTGAGTAATCCGTTTGCGACTTATTAATGCTTCAATATTCGTTTAATTTACTGCTACTGGGCAATTTCACAAACCCAACAGTAAAAACCAGAAGTCAAAACGAAATTTTATCTCAATTTAACAATACCTATAACGGTCATAATCGATAATAACACAATAGATAAACAATACTATGTCCAATCTTCACTCCCACCGGAACACCGAGTGTCAGTGAACGACTAGCGATTTCTTTGTCAGTTACATTAATAGTTTGCACAAATTTAAAGTTGTAGGATTTATTTAATGTTTTATAACTTGTGTTGTAAAGCTATATCAATCGACAATACTATAGCAAAAGACGCTGCCTTTTCTTAAAATTTATACTACTCATTGAAATAAACTAAAATATTTCACCATATAGTACATTTAATAACAAAATCTACATTTGTGATAAATGTAAACTTTGAGGTTTTAGGTATGATTGGGAATTTTTTTTTTCTTTAAAGGCCTATTAAAGTTTTTATTATACATTCAATCATTAAGTGCATTAACTTACTACCCTTGGTCATTAAAATACTTTTTTCTAAACAGGTAATGCGTGACTTAGAGTTCCAAACATTGTTTTTAAGTATTTTTATTAGTTAATCCTCAACAATGACATAAACATTAAGTATACATAAATTATTGTTCGTACAAGTTAAATTTTAATTATAACTATGCTTAAAAGTAAAAATAAAATATTTTGTACTACATTGTTGTATTTATGTCTAAATTTATTATTAATACACCTTAAAAATTAAAGAAGTAAATTCATTTGTTTTTCATTTAAAAATAAATTCCTTTCTCAATTATTAGTTTTAATAAAATGAAATACAAACTAATTTCAACTTGATATTATTAACTTTTAAAGAATTACATTTGCAATGAAAAATTATGTTTTATGTAAAAACCAACATACAATTTATGAAATAAATATAACTAAAATAAAAATATAATAGGCATAGGTACATAAATCAATAAAGTATGGTATTTATAATATGATCAAAAAAATAATAGTTCCATGAAAAAAAAACTAAAATTAACATTATCATAATTAAAATAGTGTTGAGATATTAGTATATCATAATTAGAACCTATACGGGACTTATGGGACACAACCTAACTGTATAATATTGTAAAAACTTAAGTTTCATTAAATAATATTTAATTTTAATTTTAATTATATTTTTATTACTTTTCATTTTATACTGAAAACTATGTTTGTTTCATGTATTATTATTTAAAATAGTTGATACCTAAATGTTAGTGATACATCTTTCAAATCATCTGGTTTCCGGTATTATCTATCTAATATCTAATATTATTTTTATTTTACTTAAATGACATTGTATATTGTATTTAATAATAATAAAATAATAAAATCACATGTTGAGTTAGGGGGTTAAAAAAAACCCTTGTATGTGGAGTATGGTGATGTATTATAAAATGACCACAATGCATGCTCAGTTATGGTGCACCGTAAAAGATTACTTCTGAAATTAGCTACTTCATAATAATCATCAAGATCTGATAAGTCTTACCATTAAATCTCTATGTTACATTAATACCAAGCTTGCAGCTTGACTCTGCACTTCAAGAAATAAGGTTTAGAATTATTTTCAAGCTTATCTTATGTAAGAACATTACCTGTGTCTTATCCATATATAATATATACATCCATATTACATAACCATAATAATATTATCTATGATTTGATCATGATGTGTTCATGATCTTTCAATTTTAATTCACTCTAATATTAATTTTTACTTACGATTTAAGATTGTGTTTTTCTGTAATAAATTTGAACTGTTTAATATAATTTGTCAGATGGTAGGTTAGGTTGAGTAGCTAGTAATATAGAGACAATATATGCAGGTGTATGGTGTGTTCTATGTATGGTTCAGAAAGACAGTGATCATTAAATATTTTTAATTTTGATTAAAAAAAATAATAATAATTGCATAAATATTTATAATTTTTTATTATAGGACAATTCAGAAAACAGTTTTGTACAATGTACAAGTCATGGTTCACAGGATTAAAAAACTTACAATTTGTTAGTTCATAGAGCTTAAGTTAAATGAAGTCTTTTTGTTTGTATTTATTTTTTTGTACATTTATACTAAATAAAATTATATTAACAACACAAACATTCTAGGTAGAAATTATATTTAGTGCAACGTGCTCTGATACTTATATTAAATATAATATATAAATTACTACATACCACAACCAACAATAACCTAAACATTGGGGGTGCAACAGACATTTTATGATAGGGGTATAAAAATATTACTATAATCGGATTCGAGCAGGAGATTAAGTACAGATTTTCTTAACATATTAATATAAATCATCAACGGCGGCGGAACGGCGTAAGAATGCCGGACGCAGCGACAATAGTACATTATACCAAGTTATACTATGTGGCGGCATCGTTCAGGGTCAAAGACGGATCATCGCACGTATGCTTGTCACCCGGTATAAAATATTATAGGCACACAATTGCCATCCGATAGAATAATAGGAATATTGTTTGACGCACGACGTTGCGCGGATAACGCAGAGGCGTGGGAAGAAGCGGATGCAGGTGTTGCTGACCATCAGGGACCTGAGGGTACCGCGGGAGTCCCTGTATGATATATAAGGGGGCCCCGAATAGGCACATTTCAGACGTGATCCACCAGAGTTAGAGAGAGCACCTTCGCGTCACCCAGTTCATTAATCTTATTATTTGAACTTAGAATATTTTTCAAATAAAAACACTTAGAAATATTTCGATCGTTTATATTTTTTTACAACTACATCCATTCCATATTACATCTTTCAATTGCTTGAACGTGGCACGTTACATTAGCATAAGGTCATGTTTATAATAATGGTTATATTAGTTTATTAGCATGGGCTATATTTTATTAACATACATTGTTTGGTGAAAAAAAATAATACTGTAAAACCATGTTGAAGTCATTAATGACATGTAATTAATATTAAATCATTTTCAAATTTTTTTATGGTGTACACCAAAATTATACTATAGAAAATAGTTGATGACTCAATTGAAATACAATTTAGAATTTTGCATATAAATAAATATAAAACTAAAATTTTAACAAGTGGTATTATATCTAAATAAAATAAATAAAAATATCAACGAAAAGTATAAATTAACTAATTTTAAAGGCTATGAAAAACTTGTCCTTCTTATATAAATGTTAAGATTACATTTTATGCCATTAAAATATGTATGGCTGTTCTATTAAAGAAAATGTGTAATTTAAATTTCTAAGTTAACAAAGTAACATTCAATTTAATTGTAGAATAAGATATTTAGTAATAGATTTTAAATTTACTATTTTTTATACCTTTAAAATTCAAGGCCCGGTTCTACCCATTTTTCTTCAAAAAAAAAAAAATGTTTTATATCGTATTAAATGAATACTCTTCAACACTAATATTGATAGGTACTATTAATTTTTAATTTTAAAATAAATGCTTACAATATGCATAATATAATAAATAATATTCTTTTACTTTTTTATTTAATAAGAATATTCATTGATAATCTTTACATCAAAATATTGGGCCTACCCAAGAAAAGTGTCTAGCTACGCTACTAGAGAGTACCAGATCGCCCATCATAATATTTTCAAAACGTGATCTCATTGCCATTCGCCAATCAAAATTAAGAACTGTTGATGTGAACACTATATTTGCCGGTGTAACTATTTTCTTAAGATAATGTTACTTATTATATACAAGGCCAGCCATATGAGCAGCTAGTTGATCTAAAACTATTGATGTAAAGTATGGTGATATCACATAAAAAATATTTTGTCAAACTACAGCTAAGTAAGAAAAGAAAACGTTAAATATTTAAGTGCTACAAAGACGTGATAGCATAAATTAATGCTAAGTACTTAAATTGATTTAAATTGAATTATTTGTGTTATTACTTATTACTTATTATAAACTTCTAATGCATTTTGATAATTTTATTTGTGTGATTTTGTGTGCTTACATTATGAAATGGCACATGAAATCATGATGTGAATATGTAATGAGAATATGATATATATACAATTTTCATAGGTAATAGGATGGGACATCACTATACCTAGTTTACTCGGTATACTGTGAGCGAAGAGTGTACTAGTTACCATAATGATTATATATGTAAACATTTTTATTATCTAAGGCATACTAGTTTATGATAAACAACTTAGTCTTGTTAATTACTGATTCAATTTTTATCTCACACATTTGACACTATTTTAACATTAATTTCAAAATTTTTCTCATCTTAAACATAATTTAAAATTTTATATAACTAAAAAAGGCGTTTTTATTTCATAATTATTTTATGCAGTTATTTGAATGTGATTGTTTATAATATTAAATTCTTGTATTTTTTTTCAGGATTTCTGTCGTATGACATATTTGATACCTAATAAATAAGAAAAATAAACGTGTTATTAAATATATCATAATTTATATATGACTATCATATTATGACTGATCAACAAATACCAATAATACTTAACACGCACCCATACTTTCCTATCGATATTTGTGTATTCTGTGTATAAATGTAATGTGAATAACAACTCCAAGAAAATAGATTGTATCATAATATCATAAATTGTAGTACTATGACTATTATAATTATGACTAGTGAATGGCGATGTGAAACTTTTTAAAATAGGTACTCACAGAAAGGTATCACAAGAATCTTAGAAAATATTTGTTTTTATTTAGTTTATTTTTAATGTCGGTTTTTATTTAAAATAATAATATTTTCCGTAGTTATTATAACAGTTATTAGAAGGGTTTGGATTTTATAGCATTTGCATATTTCTTATGAGATGCTTAAAAAATAGTAGAGTAAAAGTAAATTTGTGAATTATCAATACAGCAAAAACAAAAAACTCAAAAACTTAGATCGCTAAAGAGTTATTTTGTAGGATTGGAGAGCAATTTTAAAGAACATTTGAAATGTTGTAGAATTTAAATTTATTTTAACTCTTCTATTCCTACTTTAAACTAACTTTCTTAAATGTATACATAATAATATATAATATTTTACAGTAAATTGTAAGTATTTCAAATTTACTGCTTGAATAATAGAAATAAATAAAAAAATTATTCAATTTTATATTAAACCAGCTGACCCCGTCCACTTCGTTGTCCGTTAAAAATGCCAATTCTATATAATTTGATTCGAATTTTGATTAATTTGTTTTTTAATATTCGATTTAACGGGGTTCAAAACTTAGACATTTTCATTAACCGTTTTGATTCTCAAAAATCTTGTGAAAGCACCACTTTAATGTGCGAATTTTATAAAATGCTTTCTTATTACACACTAAATTTGTGGTACGATTTTACGAATGTACCGTGTAAATTGCAAGCATCGATCTATCATTGTTCAGGCTCTACGTTTATCAGTCAGCGAGTTACTCAAGTCATAATATTATAGTCATTCTGCTTGCCGTTGCCGTGAGACTTTTTTTTTTACTACGGTGGGTAAAATACAATAATGTGCCATCTCGTGGTTATTATATTGTTGCCTGTTGGTAAAACAATAAAACTTGATATAACTTGTTATGTTAGTCTATTGCTGTGAATTTGAAATTTTTTATGGACATTGACTTATTTTGCTAATTTTCATTTTTGTTATAGTTTTAACAATATGATAAAGCTGATGATGCCAGATAAGTCACTTTTATATCAAATATTTTAAAACTTTTATAGTCATCGACTTTTAGACTATAAATTGTATAAAGTGTGTGTAATGTATATATTTTTGTTTATAGTTGTACAAATAATTAAAAAAATAATACAGTTAATATAAATTAATATTTGATTAATATGATATAGTATAATTATTTTAAAAATTAAAACTATCCAAGACAATTTGTGTCATTGTCAAATGCTCCGACGCAATTAACGAATACCGGCAATTCCGATCTCCGTTTCTATAACGATTTCATAGATAATCTTTGCACGCCCAAATTGTTAATACCTTGCAGCACCTAGGTATATAACCGTATAAGTGAAATACATTATATATAATATAAGAATATTATGTATACATATAAACATATATTATATTGTAAACTCGATAAAAATGTATGAATATTTTTAATATTTTGTAAATCTTCTATCTTTGAGTGTTGAACGCTATATACTGCTGTACACCAGGGGTTTCCAAAGTCAAAACTACGACTCACAGGTCGTGCTCGGCCCGTACAGCTCTTATCCGACATTCCAATGGACAATGGCAGATGTATTTAAACATAATATGTATACTACAAATCACTATCGTTCGCACCTAATATATATATATATGATATACGTACGCATATATACATTATACATATCAATATTTAATATTCTTCTCAGTGGCGGTTTTGGATGTATTTTTTTAGTGAGGCGACTTTTGTCTTGCTCCCCTTCCCTTCATAACAAAAATTAAACTAATATTGAAATCGGTTTCATTAGGCTCTGTGACAATAGTAATGGTTTATGATTATCTATATCTATATATTGTGTTGTTGTCTTGTTGATAAATGTGCCATTACGGCTGCGGACTTACCATAATAGGTACTATTCATGTATTTTTAGTACTCAGAGACTATGAAAAATGAGCCTCACGATGATCATTGCGCTTGCGCAATTTTACTTATTTAATAGTCGCATGCATTCGCGTACTTACGCGCGCGTGTGTGTGTAATTAATGTACAAAAGTATCAATTCAGAAGCGACGTTAAACGGTGCCTCTCTGACGTCATCGAAATATTGCCGCCGGCTAAAATATGAGGGTTTGTTTACGTAATAATTATTTCTCACATTTCTTATCGGTTTATCACTATTTTTGGTAATAAACGCGGAATAATATTATACAAAAGTTAAATAAATGATAATTCATATTATTAAACTTCGTAAAGAAGAATTTTTTTCAAATAAAACTATAAATACGTTAAAATTGTTAGCGAAATGTGTGTTATCGGTGAGCTAAGAATTATACTCTTAGAGTATTTTTTACGGTACCCGCCGTTTTTCCCGAATCGAAATTCCCGAATGGACTTTTTACCGAATGTCGTTTTATCCGAAAATCCGAAAACCCGAAACCTTTTTTCCCGAACGACTTTTTCCCGACGGTTATTGTTCCCGAAATAAAAATTTTTAAAAATTTAAAAATGTTGTTATAACTGTGAGCTGTAATGACTAGGTATGTATTTTCTATACATTATAACTAAAATACAGCTGTTGCTATACATTCTAATCTTTTCTAATCTTTTTTTTCTCCGTACGATAAACGGGCACATGTAGAATCGCATGTTTGCCATTATTGCACTTTACCGTCGCTGATTTATATTTTACACCGATATTTGTGTTATTATTATTATTATTATTATCGTTTGTATCTTTTATCTATAGTATACAAGTAAAACGTAATCGTTGTAATCGTAAAGCCGCGTTATTCGAGTGCTATCGACCGTCGTTATACTTTCCAGTACATTTTATTGTAAATAATATAAGATTATATACTTAGCAAAATCATTTTAATTTTATTTTAATCTATCACCATGGCTGAAATTAAAATTTTGAGTGAAACAAAATTAATTTGTGGAGGTTTTATTTATGTGCGTTCTAAATTACCAGTCAACGGTAAAACATACTGGGAATGTCAAAAGTTACGTAAAAAAGAGTGCAAAGCAAGAGTTATTATTGCGTTCAATATTTTTGAAAATAAAAATTATTTTGTACGAGAATCAACGTTGGACGATCACGCCCATGTTCCCAACCAAGAAGAGTGTGAAGCAGAGATCATCAAATATTCTTTGAAGCGGAAAGCTGAGGACCAACCAAAGGACGAAAAGTTAGAGCACTACCAAAAAGAAAATGGCGGGATTTTCAAAAGCGAATAATGTCCATTACTGCTGAATTTAATACATACCAGCCGTTACAATTTCTGAGGGCAATCGCACATAATATTGTTTTGTAATTTTGTTTTTAACGATAACAGCATTTATTATGTTATTATACTTTTTAGTTTTTTTTAAATTATTTTTATTTTTTATATGCATTATAATTTGTCGATTTTAAAATATTTAACGATAACGCAACAGCATTTATTATGTTATTATACTTTTTTTAAAATTATTTTTATTTTTTATATGCATTATAATTTGTTGATTTTAAAATATTTAATGATAACGCCACAGCATTTATTATGTTATTATACTTTTTTTTAAATTATTTTTATTTTTTATATGCATTACAATATATCGATTTTAAAATCGATTCGGGTAAAAGGTGTTCGGTAAAAAAGGTTTCGGGTTTTCGGATTTTCGGATAAAACACCATTCGGGAAAAAGTTCATTCGGGAATTTCGATTCGGGAAAAAGGCGTTCGGGAAAAAAGGTTTCGGGTTTTCGGATTTTCGGATAAAATACCATTCGGGAAAAAGTCCATTCGGGAATTTTGATTCGGGAAAAATACCGGTAACCATTTTTTACTACTACATTTTAAGTGAGGCACTGCCTCACTTGCTTCACCCTCAAAACCGCCACTGATTCTACTATTATAAAATATTATGTACAGATAATTACTCAAAGGTATAAATTATTTGGCAGTACAATGTTAAACTGACCATTTGAAATCGTAATAGAAACATATAAAGGCAGTCGCTTACACTAGCTGAACATCTGCAAGACGTTTCTTAGAATAGAGACAGTCCCTTTTATATAATATACATTATACATATATTATGTACAGCATTTACCTGCAGTGTAGTTTCTATTAGTCTCAGAATTGAACATTAAACGAACAAAAAATCGTAGCAACCTCTAACATTATTCTACAAAATTTCTTACAAAGCGTGGGTTAGGTCTGTCTGTCTCTATACATATATATATATATATATATATATAAAAACTGTAATAACAAAAACTGTCGAGCTACGTAATGCGCGTAGTGCAGCGGTTCTCAACCTGTGGTACGCGTACCACTAGTGGTACGTGGCAAGCTCATGGGTGGTACGCGAAGAAAATCTCCCTTTATAAAAAACATATACGTATACACTATACATTATTAATAACCAAAAAAAAAAAAACCAAAAATATGGTCAGGTGGTACGTAAAAATTTTCAAACTGTATAGGTGGTAAGCGGATACAAAAAGGTTGAGAACCGCTGATGTAGTGTAATTATGTGTATTATCTGTGAGGTATGTGTGTATATATGTGGGTGTGTATACGATAATTAAATTAAAATTAAATAAATAGTAACACGATTGCTGGTAAATGAGTTGCTGTATAATACACAATATCAATAATAATATTTTTTACAAATATATAAAAACCACAGCAACACCATAAGGTATACAAAATTGAAAATATAATATAAATAATAAATCAAAGTCCTTATGGTTATAACAGTATATAATATATTGTGGCACTTCTGGCCCAACAGAAAAAAAGGTATGTTTAAATAGTGTGCGGCCCTTATGGCCAAACAAAATATAAATATAATAAATAAACGGCCCTTATGGTGCTAAAAAATAATAATAAATATTATATACGGCCCTTTTGGCCTAACCACTAAATAATTGTTACACAAATATAATAATAATAATATAAAATAAATAACTCACAGGTTGTCGGTGCACTGCTGGCCAGCCGCTGCCTAAACTATATCATTTCACGTAAAAATAAAACACGCAAATGGTGTTAACACACAGCTTAAATATAATATAAAATTGGCGATTCGCGCCGGAACAATAATAATGTACCTAATAGTGGCGATTCGCGAACACGTAATAAATAAAATATGAATGTAGTGGCGATTAGTGCACACGATATATGAAAAAAATGTGACGATTAGCGTCTACATAGTTTATAAGTATATTCAGGCCCGGCTCAAGGGGTAGGCAACATAGGCCCACGCCTAGGACGGCATTTAATATTTTTGTATTATAGATAAAAAACAATGTCTTGTGTAGTATGTAAGGGGCGGCAAAACTCAAGTTTGCCTAGGTGTGTTTGAACACTTGAGCCGGTCCTGAGTATATTGGCAATTCGCGTCAATACAAAAATAAAATGAAATAAAAGAATAAAATGAAAAAATAATAACTGTCTCTCTGTATACATAAATATATCATAAATATATATTATATATATATACAAGGCTGGGCAAGTTAACTATTTTTTTAACTCGTTAAGTTAAGTTTTAAGTTAAAAGTTACTTTTCATTTTTATTTAACTTGTTAAAGTTACAAGTTAATTGGAACAAATAAGTAACTTAACTTGGTTAAAAATAAGTTATACTTTTTTTTCATATAAAACTTATAATTACACCATTTACACTTCGTGTTAAAGATTTACAAATAATATAATATTATAATGTAGGTCTTTATATTATCTTAATAACAATGTATTTTGCTGTAGGTACTTATAAATTATGAAATCCAACAAAATAATTAAATTAGTAAATAGTAAATACAATGGGTGACTCCCAGCAAAATTATTCTTATCATTTGCATGAATGAATTTAAATATAACAAACCACAAATTTTAATTAAAACTGACAAACATTTACAACTAGACATAGCGCAGTATACATATTATCGACTTTTAGAAAAAGGTAAATTTTGCCACAGTTTACCATCTCCCGATAAAAATACATTTTTAGCGTGTTTTACTATTACGTTTTTTACAAGTGTCAGTTTTTACCGTGCGTTTTTTACCTTACGTTATTTTCCGTGTCATTTTTTACCGATTACCGAGAGATTAATGTTATATGATAAGTTGTTAATAAAATGCTTCAATTATCAAAAATGGGGATGGTTTTGTTTATCAAAACCACCAATTGTTGAGCATAGTGTTCTATATACTTTTTGATTTAATATTTAATTTTTCTTGGTAAAAATATGTTGTTTTTTTTTAAGCAGGTAAGTCATAATTATATTAATTAAATAAAAAAGTGCATTATTTATGTTAAATATTTTACATTATATTAGAAATTGACCTACCCACCTTATTATATAGTAAGTACCTAATGGAATAAAAGTTATATAATTTTATGCTCCGTAAACTTACATATTATAACAGTAAACAAGTTAACAGAAAATATTATTAAAAAAATACAATATTCCCACCACTGGATTTTCAACATGCCCTTATACTTAACATTTTAGTTTTTATGAATAACATAGTTTGACGTTTTATTTTTAAAACCATACCTATTTTTATTCTAATATACCTAAGTTATTTTGGATTAAGTATGAAAAACTATAGGCCGTGGAGTACTCTTAAACATTTTTGTAATATTGTATCATTAATATTTACCTAATCAAAGATTTTATGTTAAAATAAAAAAAATTTAATTGAAAAAAAACAATTAACTATTTTACTTTCAATAATATGGATGGTTTTAAGTTAATGAAATTAATTACACTAGAAAAAACAATTACGGTGTAATAGGTATAAATAGTTAATATGATTATTAAATGAATACATGAAATAATAATTGTTATAATTGTTTGCATTATAATCATGTCATCACGGATTGAGGTACCCGATGAGACACAAAGATATCACATAAGTATATCTTAAAATTTAAGACTTAAATCATGCTGTGCGGTAAGATGAAAAAAAAATTAAAATCTGTTAACGAGGTAATGATAACACGATCCTCCGACTTCCGAGTTCCCGACCACGTCTACCGGAACAAATTTCTGTTATCATACATTATATCACTGAGATAGATATATCAGTGAGTATACTAAACGTATTTGTGATATGTTTTGTTTGAACACACCTAGGTATCAACAAGGTATAAGCTGATTCATGGCTGAACAAAAATGTGGCGTGACCATGGTTGAACACGCTTCATTGGCTATTGCAGTATTGCGTCATGCAACTACACACAACAACAACAACACATTAACACGTTATTACAGTCGACAAAACGATTTGTAACCTGTGAAGTTGTGTTGTTTTGCCATAAGTAAAAACGAACGTTTGTGTTGTGTATTTGCAGTTTTTATTTAACTTCATCAGTGTTCGTTTTTCGTTTCGTTCGTTATCTAATTTATTGCCCAGAATTCAGAGACCATAGACACGTTCATATATGTTATGAACAAATATAAGTTTCTGAATTCTGAAGAAAACTGAATAAGTTAGTTTACCAGACGTGAGTGACTTGATTTCTCTAATAAAGTAATACATAGTTTTGTTCAGCTACAATTATGTCTTTACTAAATAAATCGCAACGGAAAAGTGGCCAAAAAAAAAGAAAACATAATGATGATGAATCATTTGATCATAATTTAGAATTGAGTATAGATGCTTCATTTAGGACTCAATCATACTTAGAAGAACCCAGAGGTCACATTGACCTATTTGGGGAAATTATTCCACCTAATGCGTGCAGCAGTAAAACAGAACCAAAAAACAAATCTGTAAAGAAAACGCCTGTATCGAAGAAGAAAAAACTGTCTCATGAAGACAGTTTAATAGACACACCGGTAAGAAAACCTAAAAGAATATTCATTCCTACTCCAAGGATGATGCGTGTAATGGCAGAGTCACAAAAAGAATTGTACGCATTAATGAATAGAAATTCAAGTAATGTTTCAATAACATCAACTGACAGCCTTAATGCTAGTGGAATACAACATTTACCAGAGAGTCCTATTACACCTATAAGAAATCAACCTAAAATCAACCATGCGATTAATGACGATGATAAGAAATTTCAAGTTCTTAAAGGTAAATTAAAATATATTATTAGTACAAGTGTATAGTAGTAGTAATCCCAGAATTAAAGGAATGTCACAATAGTATTATATTATTTATACTGTACAATATTAATTTCTTATAATGATTAATGATTGGTAATTTTGATAAATTTTATTACTTTTTAACTTATGTTATACCATGTACAGTGTGTTGTAAATAATACTTTTTTGATAATTTTTTCTTTAAATATATATTATGATTATTAGGGTAAATAGACTAGATTCAGTTAACTTTATTCCTACTATATTACCTGTAGGATATTAAGTTTTGTCTATATTCAAAAGGTTTTTGTACGTTATCATATACTTAATGTGTATTAAACAATCAAAAAAATATGCCACATTGTACAACATACTTGTTTTTTATAAATATTTTGAATTGATTCCTTTATCAAATAATAATACAATACTCATTATTTCAAAATCTATTAATGTTTTTGAAAATATTTTTTTACATAAAATCTAATTGGAAATCATAATTTTTAATTTTATATTTAGAAACAAAGCAGAATTTTTTTCTGAGTATTTTCATTATTAAAAATCAAAATTTGGATAAGTAGTTTATGAGGTTCCTAAGTATTTTTTAAAGTAATTAAACTGAGTAGTAGATTAAAATAAAATTGTACAGGCATTCACTTATCAAAATATTTAATACTTTTAATTAGGGCAACAATTTTTATGTACTAAAAAACTATCAAGTAGGCGGTTAAATGTATCAAAAAAAAAAAAAAATTACTTTCCCACTAAAAAAGTTAATTTTTCCTTTAAATATTTTAATTCATTTTAACTATTTTACCTACTTTATTCAGTTTTTTGTGTATAAATTAAGTAATAATTTAATGTTGCAACATGTAAAACCACAAAGTTTCTATAAAAAAAAAAAAAGTAATAATACACTCAATACAAATCTATTCACGGACCATTAAGATAAAAAAATGTCTCTTTTATGTCAAATTAATGGTTAAATATAATTGTTGAATTTTAATAAGTGACGGCTTGAGTTTTAAAAACTCAAGGAGCCTATTTCAAAATGACATACCTACCACCCACAAACTAAATTTACTTAGTCCAATGTAATATTTTTAGGTTCTTCTGTAGTCAAATTTTTCATTAATTTATATATTTTATGATATAGATACAACTATTTTTTACTTGAATGGTCAATTTTCTGTTATGTATTATGATTAAACCTGTGCAACTTAAAACATTTTTTTTGCTCATTTTCGGGGCAGGAGCAGTCGCTCCTAGTATTCTTATAACAAGCACCTCTGTTTTAATTCATTAAAAATATTTACTAAAGTGCTTGCAGATTTCCAATAACCTATCAAAACATACACTTAAAACTTTTAGGCATTTTATCACAAACACTGTAAAATGTATTGTATATTATTTAAGCACTTAAAAAGCATACAATAAAGTTAGAAAACCAGAATAAATGTAAATGTATGATGTTCTTGCTCTATAACTCATTAACTACTTTTTCGTATGTTAAATTTTAAGTATCTTAATACTCCAAAAAGTATTCTCCTCCAGAACATGAAATTAAAAATGTATTTCATTCAAAAATATTAACAACGTTTATGCTAAAAAATATAATTAAAAAATAAATAAATGTTGTTTTGTTTCAACTAAAAATTATGTAAAAAATATATATATTCATAAACGTAAATGAATTTTGAAATAGGTAATAAGCGTTATTTGATGAAAAAATCACTCTGTATATTACATAAATAATACTACTTAGCAGTAATTCTCAACCTTTTTTGATTCATGTCACCTTTAGGCTTTAACCACTTGAACCAAACATTAAAATAATAAACAGTCTTAGTTTTATATTTTAAAATTATTCTATTACTATTGAACAAAAAAAAATACTGTACACAGAAAAAAAATTTCAAAGTGTTGATACTTTATATTAATATGATTTTTTTGCAAAAATGTATTTATTTTTAATTTTTTTTTTCCTTTTCCCGTTGATTTTTCTTGTCACCCCAGTTGAGAACTACTGTTATATAGAGATATATAAGCAAATGGGTTTTTATTTTAAGTAGTGATATAATTTTGTTTGATGTATTTTTAATTTTTATTTGTCAAGCCCTAGAAAGATTTAAATGTTTAATAATTTATGTTTTAGGAGTTGTTGCATTTGTTGATTACAAAATCGATAATGAACCAAACAGGTGTCCAGCCATTGCTAGTAAGCTTATTGATTTGGGTGCTAAAGTTGAAAAAACATTCAATCGAAAAGTAAATGTTATGATAAGTTATTACACCTTAAACATTTTTCTTTAATTTTTCTTGATTTTGTTTATAGGTTACACATGTGATGTTCTGTGATGGCTACCGCAGCACATATAATAAAGCAGTTGAACGGAACATTCCATTAGTTTCAGCAAGGTGGATGGAATACAGCAGATTAGCTAAAAAGATACAGGATCCAGCTGACTATCCACCTGTTGGTATGGAAAAATACATCAAAACGCCATCAAAAGTTGTCAAGATTTCAGTAAGTAAATTCAATATTTAATTTTTAATTGCTTTTCAACAGTGGCGTAACTAGACATTTTTTCTTGGGTAAACCCAATATTTTGATGTAAGGATAATCAACGAATATTTTTTTAAATAAAAAAGTAACAAAATATCTTATATGCATTTATTTTAAATTATAAAACCAATGGTATATTACGATATTAGTCATATAGACTACACATTAAATAGGCCAGTATAGGCCTAACAGGCCTACCTGTTGACAACACCCAAGCTCGGATTAAGATAATTTTAGGCCCAGGGCCAAACAATTTTAGTGGCCCATAACCATAATCAAAATTTTGGTAATCCAAAAATAAAAATATTTCAGACAAAAAAAATTATATCTATAATTTTATATCTTACTTTTTTTAAATACAGAAATAAAAATGTTATTTGTATAAAAAAATTTTCTTGATTTTTGGGAAGCAAACTCTTTAATTATATCGTGGGTATTAATTACCTCCAAAACATCACTCTCTGTATACAAAACCATAAAACTATTTAAATTTTCTTGAGAACTGCTTGTTCTATACTTGTTTTTTATACGAGCTAATTTAGAGAATAGTTTTAATCAAAATAAATTTAATATTTTTAATATTTTTGTGTTGTACCTACAAGTAATATTATATTACAATAAGTATAAAAATTATTTTTACTATTTATTTATTTTTTATTTAATTCAATTTAACTTCATAACAATATATTTACATTTATGAGTTGATACCATTTCATAAGCAATAACCTATAGTAAGAGTTAGGAGTTTATTACAATTATTTATTACTTAATTAATCTTTACATCATTAAAATGTATAATACATATTGTTGATAATAATTTCTACTCGATATGATGATAACAGCTTAAATAAAAAAACATACTAAAACATAACGAGTAATAATGATGAAATATTAAACAAAATGTTGAGATATAAAATGTTGTATAATTTTTTTACCATAATTTTAAATGTAATTTCATTATAAATTAGTTTGATGTTTGCGGTAGTTGTTTTAATAATTTTATCTCTCCATTTATTTAATAATTATTAGGGCTCGGGTTTACATGTACCTATAAACTATAATTGGAAGCTATACGATTACGAATGTTTTACTTTTTTTATTATACGACTGCGAACGAATTGACTATTAACTAAATGGTTACGCTCACTAGTTGACTGATGTCGAGAAGTTTTTAATACTTGCATTGCAATTTTTTTCTGTACAGATCTATTTGAAATACCTATCTTAAGATTTTCTTAAAAAAAAACCTATTTAAAATAACTTATAAAAAATTAATTCCTAATCTAATTTGGACATAATTATTTTCATATTGAAGAGAACGAAATGAACTAATAACAAATACGAAATAAATGCTGTTCGACTATACGAATCGAGCTGGTTTTTCATTAAATGTGTATAAATTTAGGAAAAATATTATAGATTAATATTTTAGTATAATAATAGTATCTATTCTACGCCGTTGTATTCTATCGCCTGGCGTAATAGCAGAAAACCATTGTTATTGTTAATCTTATATGAATTGATTATTTAAAAGTAAAACAAAATTTGGACAAATAATATTAAATCTATTTATTAGGTATATCAATACAATTGACTAACACTAAAACAAGACCACACGAAAAAAAATTCCCAATTGTGTTACGACTTTACAAGAAAATATCCGTGCGCTATCGTATATAACCAAAGTATATATATTTTGTACAACAAATATATGTTAAAACATTCATAATATTCCTTTGATAAAGGAACAGATGAAAAAAACAATTAGAATTTTAGATTTCTATTTTTATTTTTATTTTTTTATGCTTATTGGTTTGTAAATGTTGCATTACCTATCATAAATCATTGTTTAATTGATATAGATTTTTTACAAGTAGACAGTAGTACTATACTACTATAGTACTGTGTGAAATTTTACCGTTACTTTTTAAATGTTCATTTGAAAATTCAGAAACATACCTATTTTGTTGCTTTGTAAGTTTTAAAAGATATTACTTTCGATATTATTGGTTTTATATTATACGTACCAGTGGGCAGTGGCGTAACTTCGAAACTAGTCCCTTCTCAGTAAATTATATATTACCTATATAATTAAGAATGAAAAGATAGGTGCATCCATCTTACTAAAATTATTTTATACACCTTTACAAAAAATGTTATAACATTGTTTATGAATTTTGAAATATTAAAAAAAAAGTAATGGTCTAATAGTTTATCATAAATTATAAAAAGAAAAACAATTTATTACTACAGGTACCTTAAGCGAACGGGTACACGTGTATCCTCTGATCCTTTTTAATTACGCTAATGATACGTACCTACATAACGAACTACAAACACAGATTAAATCCACGAAACACGCACTACAATCTACTGCTCATTGCAGTGTTCGTTTGTTCGTTGTGTTATTTTTTAGAGACAGCATTAACTACATTAATTGATACTTGTAAAAATGTTAAGGGCGGCAAAAATTAAGTTTTCCAAGGTGTGTTAAAAACATTTGATCCGGGTCTGTATATTATATTATTTAAACTGATAAAATCGTATCTAGAAATAATTGAAAAATATAATAATATATACTATAAAAGAACATGATGATTTCCACGATAGTTAGTCAGCGCAGAATTCGTATAGCCACGTCAAAAATACATCTAGTCAACACTCGACACAGCCGAGTGTAAATACGATACTATACAAGTTTTAAACTATTGGTTTAATTATTATAAACCTAATTTTAAATTTTAACTTGTTAAAATAGAAAAAAATTGTCTAAATATGCGGGAAAAAACTAAATAATTATGAAATATGTAAAAATATGTAATTTATCATTAATTACCCCTCTTGTTTTATATGTGTTATGAGATTTAAAGATTTCACATTTTCATGTACAGTTTATAATTTAAATTTTAAATAATACACCTTAAATTCACCTTTACCATTTTTGTTAATATCTCCTATTATTATTTTTTTCGTTTCTAATTTTATTATTTATGGCTGGTTTGGGTTATATGTTTATAGAACATAGTCTACATAGATAAAAATATATAATTACCATACACTAGCTATAATTAATTTAGAATCTTTTATATGTATATTCATTTATTGCAAAATAAACAACAGGTATTACATAGGTACGATAAAAATTTTTTTTATGCATATACCATCTGTTCACCCAAAACTACACAACAGTATTTTTGAACTGTGTGGCTCTATTTGTATATTTAAAAAAAAAACTAATAAACAAGATGATTTTTTATTGGTGAATAAAAAACCTAGTGCCATAGTTGGATTTTTAATGATATATAATCTAGATTATGCCATGTAAATATAGAATGTAACTACTGGAATACAATTTACTTGTTAATAGAGTACAACTTGGATAAAAATCAGCTTGTTTTAAAAAAATGATATGCATTTTACTGTAATAGTACTCATATAAAATCACCCACATTGAATACTAATTAGTTTAATTTATGCTATGGACAGTTAATTCATACTTTTATTTGTATAAAATTTATTATTAAATAAATAAATATTTATTTTTCAGAATCGCAAATCTTATCTAAAGTTTTTAGACCCAAGTAATATTGAACGAGACCGGCAATTAAAAGCAACTTGTGATAGCCTTATGAAACAATTTAATCTAGTAGAAAAAAGTGTTATGACAACAACAACAACAACAACAAACTAACCTAATCTATTGTAATTTATTTATTTTGGCCACTTTGAAAATATTTAAACTATATATTATATATTATAATATATTAATGTAATCGTTAGATACAATTTACCTAACCGAACCTAATTTTTATACATACCAGTATGAATATATTTTTAAAATGTATTATAATTTATTTATTTTGACTCCTTTGTATATATTTAAACTGTATATTTTTGTGTATTTTTTTTTTTATTAAAATTAAAAAATTAAAGTCAATGTGTTTTTGGTTTTAAATATAGAAAATAATTCATATGATTTTTAATGATTGTTTTGTATTTTGATTTAATATTCATTACTAGGGTCTGAATTTGAAAGCAATAAAATCAATAAAAAAAAAAACATTTTATATGAGAAAAAAAACAAAATAAAGAGATTATATACTTTACAAAAAAATTTATTACCATGTAATTAGATAAACTGTCTCTGTAAACTGTTGATGGTTTGGGCTCAAAATATTTTTATCATAGAAAATAATCTT
Source organism: Aphis glycines (assembly GCA_009761285.1). NCBI lineage: Eukaryota > Metazoa > Arthropoda > Insecta > Hemiptera > Aphididae > Aphis > Aphis glycines. The sequence goes on along the minus strand of VYZN01000060.1, from coordinate 86,510 downwards.
TTTACATCCATTAAAGGCTTGTAAGGACATATTAATATAGTTTTACAATAGTTGGTACCTATAATCTTTGCAATATTAAAAGAAAATAATTACTTATTAATTTTACTACCACAATGTTTATCTAAGGAATTGAAAATTGCAACTAACTTTAAAGATTTTTCAACTTTAAACTTATTCCTTATTTTAGAATGAACTAAGCTGTATGTTAAAAAATTATGTTCTACGCTTACCAGTGTCCACATTAGGCGGAATCCACTGTACTACTAATTACTAAGTCTCAAGTAGTCAACTCTCATAGAATGATACACACTCGGTCGAAACAGGTACGGCTGGGATGACGTCAACTATCATGAACATTGATTCGGTTTTTTAATAAATACAGTGGAGTGTCGGTAATTCAAACATCATCAAAGAAAAAGATATCATTTGGGTTACCAATGACTTGAAAAAAAATCAATTTTCTTGCTGGTTAAATTTTTAAATTTAAATTTATTATTATCTATACCTATATACATACCGCATTAAGTCGTATAAAAATTATAAATACGTATAATATAATACAGTCGCTCAACACAATATTACACATTATAATCTAAACTATTGATTTTTTTTGTTCAGAACACTAATTCGTACAATATGCTAGACGCCTTGTAAACGTTAAACGCTCCAAAGCGTATGTGCGTGTGTATATCGTTTTGATAACATTATCAAGCCATTTCGGATTAACGAGACTTTACTGTGCACGTCGGCCCTACAGTGATTACAATAAGGTTGTAAGTGCCGATTTTCGGACGGTACACCGCGCTTTGGCGGTGGCGGATATGATCGCCAACGAGCAACTGTCGATACACTCCGCTAGAGTGCACTGTCGTTACCGATTAATACTCTACGACATGGATAATGATCATAAAATATTATCATGTTCCGCGTGACACCGTTGCTCGGCGACACAAATCGCGGCGGCGTTCGTCTCTACCGGCTAGGCTCCTGGTACACAAGTAGGACATCAAAAGACTCCGACGGCCTTCAACACAATTATATAATTGGTATAATATAATTATAAATTATAATATCGTTATATTATAATAATATAACATTCAGAAATACCGTTCAGCAATCACCGGTCATCGTATTTTATTCCCGGTATAACTTATAATATCAGTAATAGTAATAACTACAACAATACTTAGTAATATTGTTACTGCCAACGAATTAAGTCGTTGTTGATTCTCGTCGTGAGCGAGCCGCAAGCAAAACCGGCCTAGAGGGTGGTGAGGCAGAGGGGGCCGGTTGTCAGAGGCGTATTTAGGCACGGCTTACTCATTTAAGTATTATAAAAGTAAAAGGGCTCGGAATCGATCAGCCCCAGGGCCGTTACCGGCCGCAATAGATGTGTTGTAACTACGAAATCGCAATAAAGTTAATAGGGACCTATGCGGCGGAGTCACGTCGTCGCGGCCCGGAGAGCTCGGACGTGTTACGCGACGGCGAGTGCGCCGCCAGAAAATCACGGCGGCACCGTCACCTCCGGCTAGGTTCCTGGTACAAAACGCTGTCAGTCGATTCCCAAAAAGAATTTTAACGGGCCACTTATGTCGTGACAGGTTATGTGACACACGGGACGCGGTGCTCCGTCGCGGCGGCGGCGGTCAGTGACATATTTTCGAGCGGCGATAAGTCGGTAAAGAATATTATGTAATACGCGACATCGGCATTCTCCCCGTTGACGCGGCGGCCACATCGCTCGTGTACGGACGAGTAGAGGCGCAGGCGCTGTGGCACTGCCGTACAGATGGCGTTCTGTCGCGGCGGTACAGTTCAGATCGCGTCGACAGACAGCGTTACAGTTATACAAAATCACAAAATTCCGCGCGCGAGCAGCTGTTATGACGTAATAATATTATTACGATAGAAAAAATACCGTTGTTGAAGTATTTTGTTTTTGTATTATTATCATTATCACAAATCATATTTAATAAAGCGTTCTATATTTGTTTCCATGTCTACAACTGTAGATTGTAATTCAGTATTATCAATTATCATTCTCGACAAACTTATTAATAAGCTATTCGAGCTCACTTGGGCAGTATATTTATACTATTTTCATATTGAAAAATCTGATAGATACCGATTTTATTAATAGCGTACTCATAGTAATATTGAAATTAAATGCAATTATTGAATGCCGAAATATTTTGTTCGTCATAACTCACAGCACACAAGAATAATATATTTAATAAAATAGCAAGGTGCCTACTAATTAAACTTATAGTACCTAGTACCATTGATTATAAATAATTATAATATAATTATAGTATTTATAATCAATGTTAATACCTATATAATAATATATACATCACAGAACATAGACGATTTATTTACAATGAATAAATAGTGAATAATTACCATAAATTAGATACCTATAGAGTACAGACTTTATTCATAGAAGTCTATTCTATTAAATGTATTATACCTATTTTACTATAGGTCACTATTTCTAGTTTCCACTATAAAGTAAATGTTTGTTCCGAAGCCGCTCCAACGGATGGTGCGGTTAAAGGCATCGACTTGTGGGATGCCGGGGACGGGAAGGTTACCCGGTTATAACAAATTAATTATTTAATAATATAAATATAGATAATTAACATATAGCGTATGCCGTTATAATAATAATAATAACAATTATGCGGGAAAGTCCGCGGAATAATAGTAATAATAATTAAAAAGAATCACAACAGTGGATTCTTTTTACATTAGTAAATATACACCTACAGTAATGATAAAAAATTAAACCTGGGCTGCTGCTACATTGCGGAGACGGGAAAATCCACGAACAGGATTGAACTTTTCAGGAACCAAGCTAGGTTCGGTGGTTGGCGAAAGACGGTCATAGCTTACAACACGCGTGATATATAAAGGCGCAAAGGCGGCACAACGACTTAGCAACAACGAAACGCGTTGTCCGCACACGCGGTTTTATCGCAACACAGCGTCGGACGGCGAGCGAACGCGTATGGCTCGACCGCCTGTCGAGTAGCCAACGGCCAACAGTCCGGTGCTGGACGGCAGAGGAGGGGGTAAGCAACTTTACGAAGCTTCCCCTACCGAATCGCCGCTGGGATGAAATACGTCGCGTCCGTGCTCGAACATAATATTATATACTTGCTGGTTATACCCAGTTCTTTGGATATTTTATTCCGTGCTTCGGCTGTTTTTACTACATTTTCATAATTTTATCCACAAAGGATTTTCAATATTTGTTATTATTCAAAAAGTATAAGTCGTGGATACTTGAAAATACCACCTGTTATTTAGATTGGCATTTCCATGAATTAATATTATATATAGTCGGCATAATATGTATATACTTTTAATAATTCTAATATTATGATGTCTATAGTGTATGTAAAGATACGAGTAAATAGGTAATGATGTTACAATCGTTACACTATGTCCGAGGTTCACTAGATACTCGGTTTACAGCAGAACCATAAGCGAATATCCTTTGAAAATGTTGGGAGGGTCTACAATTATTTACATAATTTACAAAATTATTCAATGCATACAAGACGGTTAACATATAAATAATTAGATAATAACAGTAATGAATATATTATTTTAAAACCACCATTCTGAAGGAATCATATCACTAGTGACCAGTGCTTATTGCTATATAGTATGTATGTGTTCTGTACTTCTGTATTATTTATATATGGAGTGATTTAACGGGTGTCAGGTATCTAACACTAGGTATGCGTTTTGTCGGTACGACCGCTACATGTTGCGATTGCGTCCCGACGGTTTTATACGGTTCCGCAAAGCGGTCTTGTCTAGCCATGATAACGCGTTTTATATATTTTAAGCCATTGACTTTATCTAGATGTAAAACTTAGTCCGTAATTTAAACATATTTTATTTTAATGTGTTGAGGTTCGGCTCCAGTTGGTCGGCAACCGACAAAACGCGTAGTGTGATCAAAAATAAAATAATTGACTATTGCCACTATCGAAATTGCCCGATAATGGTAAACACCTAGAATAGAATAAAGCAATTCGCATTATCCGATAACCACTATACGAACGACCGATAATGGTTAGATTAATTTTTATACGCGATCGATTTATATATCTATTCCTAGAAAGATCGACCACTGCTGTGTGTATAATATAATTTATATTGTATATAATAATTAATAATAATATTAGTAAAATGTACTATGTGTATATATTTGAAAAAAAATGTTCCTTAAAATTTTTTCACTGAACTTTACAGTATTTTTATAATTTTGCAAACATTTTTGAGGGGGCTTGGTGGCTATCAGGTGGGGCTAAAGCTTCCAAGCTCCTCCGGATATTCGCCAATGAGAAAAACGTTATCCACTTCAGCACCCTTTTTTTGTAACTGATTAAGTATAAAACGTATAGTAGGTACTTATGATTTCTACTTTCTAGTGTAATGTGTAAAACACGTGATGTTTTCTTTTTTTAATAATTAAATGATTGTATTTGTGTTCGACCTGCAGTGGTCGAACACCACAAACACTTGTGCCCGTACAATTTTATATAATATATATTATATCATATATATATATATTATATCATCATATCGAACTCCTCCGAAATGGTTTGACCGATTTTCATAAAATTTTTTGTGTATATTTTGTAAGTCTGTGAGAATAGGCCGTAAAGTATTTTTAAAAAAGAAAGGCACCAAATGTCATAATGATATAGATGATATAATTATATTTTATCAATATTCATAATCGATTCCAGCTAATAATTAGCACGCGGCCGTGTGTTTGTTATTATACATGTTAGTTAACAGTTATTAGTCTTGTAAAGTTGTAATTCAAAATCGTATTGAAAGTCATACAAAATTTGGTCATTATAATAACACATCCAAAAGTCAAAACTGAAAACAGTTATATCATGAATGATAGACAGCCCATTAATTTACAATTTGAGCTATGGAAAGTCATTGACGGAAGTGAGTTGTCCAATGTCCATAACGAAAAATATTCATTTGTAAATAAGCATATTATTGTATTAACTACTTTACATCTTTACGTTACATAAATTTGTTTCACTTATCGATTATGATTTATGAATTAAAATTATGTCACTATACTCATATTTTGTGCAAAAATCTTCAAATTAAGATTTCATTTGAATAGGCATATTGAAACACATTCAAAAATAATTTTTTATACATAAATTTATTTTCTTATAAATATATTTTTCTTTAATAAATGAATGTTTTGATATTATTTTAGTTAACTATCCGTTTTTATTGTAATACTATGTATAATATTAATTATTGATTAAATATGTTATTCCTAATCCTAAGAATTTAATACATGTTAAGTTATGAGTTCTAATAAATTCTTCTCTAACTGTACTTTAATTGTACAATGATTATTATTTATTGTTGTAACTTGTAGATTTGTCACAATATTAGATTATTGTGCCACTGAGGTTTTAAAAAATTATTTTTTTATTTTATTTTATTTTAATTGTGATATATTTAATTTTTATAACTAAGTTGGATATTAAGAGATTAATAACATAAGTTAGATTTAAGTTAGAATATATTTCTTCACTTTTTCTGTGCTTCAATATCAACCAATTAAATTCAAAAATTAATTTTTTTGTTTTTCTGCGAGGAAAAAATTAAATGCTCCTGGCGGGATTTTTTTAGGTACGGCAAAATTGTTTAACAAACGTTTTCTATTGTATTTTGAATGTTCATCGTATTATTGGAAAGACCGTAGTATTATATATAGCACTCAAGTCAGTCTATAGTATATATTTTAATCTATGGTTCGAGGAACACGTACGTTTTCATTCACATTACTTTCGAGTATAAATTTTATTGTATAGTGTATGCAATATGTTTAACGTTTACCTACAGCAGTATACCCACTGATACATCTTATTTGTTTTATTCTCAGCATTATAATCAAAATCAATCTTTGGAATTCGGATTATTAAATTTTATTCTTTTAAAATATGATTTATTTGTACACTACTAATCAATTGTTTTTACTACATTATCGCCGCTTAGTCATAGTCTCGTCAAAACGATTTGACTAAAAGTTAAACGGGCTTAATATTTTCTATTTTCTTACAATACTTCTATTTTAATCAGTAAGAATGGAAAGAACATAAAGTGTTATGTAAAGACGCTAATACAAAAATAAAAAAAACGAATAAAATATTTCTAAGACACTCAAAACTCAAAGTTTCTATTAAAATGAAAAAACTAGCATAATATAAAATATATAATTAAAATAAAATAAAAATAAATGTATAAATTAATAATTACAACTTGTAAATAATAAAAATGAATTAAGTATAATATTGTATTATTTAAACAATAGGTAATGAAAAATGTAATGTCGGGTACCCACCGTTTTTCCCGAATCGAAATTCCCGAATGATGGTGTTTGCCCGAAAGTCCGAAAACCCAAAACCATTTTTTCCAAACATCTTGTTCAAAGGAAAAATGCCAGTTACCATAATGTCGCAATTCATACATCGTATATTATATACTATAAGCTTTTTAAAGCCAGTTATAATAAAACCACCTAATTTATAATACTCGTGAACATAATTTCTTAATCTTGAAATATTTATAATATGTAACCCTATGTTATTTACATGAAGATTTTCAATAAGACCATATCGTTACGTATCGGTTTTTTTAGTGATACGTATCGAAAAAAAACCGGTGCACATTGAAACGTGTAACAAATTTGGATGTTCAATGAGAACGTTCTGGATTTATATTATTTATAAATTATAAATAATACGGGCGTACCGGCACACCGTTAGCCACGTACCGACATCAAATCCCGATACGAATAGATACGTATCACAGATGTAACTTCTTAATGTATCGTAAATTTCTTGAACATTCGAGTCCGTTTCCGGTCTTCCGGAACGTATCGGAACGTATCGATACATATTGTTTTCTAAATGCTACAACTTCCAAACCAAACCCTAATTATTATTATTTATATTTAAGCTTAAATTAAGTATTTAATTAGGAACTAGGAAATTGAATACTCAAAGAAGGTCTGCTTATCCATTAGGAAATAAAAAAGCAAAAGTTAAGATATTTATATATACCTTTTATATTACATAATTAAATATTTCAATAAATTAAAAATACTTGTTTGATCGTTATAATATAGATTATAGATGAAGATGATAATGTTATAATATTATGATACTACGATGACTGTAAAAATTAAAACTTTTTTTGTATAGTAGGTACGTGTTTACTTCATTATATTATATTGATAGAACTTTAAGTATATCTAACTTGATGACTGACGGTGTCAAAAATGTCAATTATACACAAAAGTGAAATATACTATAACTGCTAACCCATAGGCCATAGTACAAGCTGAGCCGAATAGTTGCCGCTGCAATTAACCTTCTATTAATAATTGTGATACATCAATATGATGGAAACCTATTAAGCTATGAAAATAATTACAAGACGTAAAGATGCACACTATATAAATACAAAATAATATGTACTTAAAAACGTAATTTTGTTATTATAAACTATATTACAGTAGGTATGTATAATGTATATAATACCTATATATGTTACCAGTGGGTGGCTAAGTGGCTTCTCCACCCAAGTTGTGAGTCTTGTAAACCTAATTCTTTACCACCAATTATGTTTATCATACTAAAACTGTATAGATTGTTTGGATCAAATGAGAAGTCTAAAAAAATGTGAGTGTCAGAGTTTGTATCAGGCGATCAATATTGATGTGTTAACATCTAATATGGGCTCGCCGTTTTCTTTGTTGCTGTGTGGAGATTTCTTTTTTTTAGGGCTAGTCTTATTTTTTGTGCATTGATGCTTTCGGTATGCCTTTGCCCTTTCTAAATTAGTCTTAGCCATTTTTTACCGTTACACTTTTTCGTGACATTCAGTTTTCACAGATTCACTCAAGCACAATTTTTTCGTTAAATTTCACGCGGCACCAGTGCCGGATTTACCATTAGGCTAACTAGGCTATAGCCTAGGGCGGCAATTTTTTTCTCCTGTTTCGTCTCTATAAACAGATAAAAAATTATTTTACTTTTTTATTAGCGCTTTCTTGGCCACGTCGACCATTGGGTCATACATGAAGCTCGTATTAGTTTTAAAAAAATGATGGTATGATTTTGAGGTGGCATTTTCCTAATAGTGTAGGGCGGCTGAAGAGGTAAATCCGGCACTGCGCGGCACGTATACACGAGCAATTATGGCAACCATTAAACTTCCGTTACAATTTTTCGTGCCATCGAATTTATACCAATTCACTCTGGACCAAATTTTTACAGGTATTGCGTAAAGATATAACACATCAAAAATATATAATACATAAAATATTATATTATTATTATTATATAAGTATTGGTTATAATTAATATTATGTATGTATGGCTTTCCTATATATTCGAGAAAAATAACAATTAATATTAACAGCACATTGCAGCGGAAACTCATTTGACTCGACTTGTACTAGTACTATGTGTTACCAATTATAATATTTTTCACTTTTGTGTATTTATATAATTAAAATTTTTGACACCACCAGTCATCACGTACTAAGTACCTATTTAAAATTGTTTATAATATATTATAAGTAAAAACCTACAATAAAACAAAAATTTTAATTTTTTGAGTCATTAATACGATTTACCCATAATTTAATGCTTCGGTCTCATAAACATTACTACATTAAAAATCAAAAATTTAGTGAATACTCGTTGGAAACAAAAAGCTTTCAATGTCATAATCAATGTTAATCCAAATTTTTAACATTAAGTGATTTAAAACCACCAAAATTAAAAAAATATTTATTTAAAATTTAAGTAATAAAAATATTTGTATCAAATGTATACATATAGAGTATTTATTATTATATTAATTTGTTTAATTTGTATTAGCATTAATTATATTTTTGACTAGGTATAAGTTATATTATATAGTGGACACCGCTTATAAGACTCACTTCGGGACGCGCACAAAGAGGCGGGATACGATTGGTTAGCGCCATCCTTATAGACCTTAGGGCTTAGATCATATACAATGGATATCATCAATATGGAGTCATATTCCGATATTTTGAAGCACATATAAGCGATGAGTCGCGAGATGAGATGTGCGATCTGCGTATGCGCATCTATACTCATCGCATATTTATTCATGGAACTGCACTCTCCCTGGAAATTGAGATATTTATTCAAGAAACTGCATTCTCCGTTGGAGCTCATGAGTGATAACCACGATATAAACGCGACGAGTATACATGCGCATACGCAAATGGCGCATCTCATCTCGCGACTCGTTTCTAGTATATACTTCAAAATATCGGAACATGGCTCCATCCATTGTATACAACTGAAATTTGTTTTATACAATTTGGCAACGTCGCATCTAAATTCTTAAGCATTGCACGCCTTTGAATGGTCAAAACCATACTCTTTGTTGTTCCAGCACTACCACACACGCAAAAAGGTAAAACGCACACAGCGTGAGTTTTATAACCGAAAAATCTCGATTCATTTCTTTGATTTCTCCCACTACCATACCTACCTAAACTACAATTCATTGGTAATATTTTGAGGTTAGGACATTTAGTTAGTTATATCAGCAGAAAATCAACAATCATTGTAAATTTGGAAACTAAACGAAATTACCAGTACTTACTTATCGTCTTATTAGTTATTATTTTATTTGTATAATATATTAATATAATAAGTTTCAAGTTATATACTAATCATCTCAAATTATTATACTTTGATCCTTAAATAAGTATTAATTTTATCATAATTTAAAACACATTTACAATTACAAGATGGCTGAAGAAAGAACCAGTCACATATTAGAGATATCAGTTTGTGTGGACAATGTAAGTGACATTTTTAAAAATTACCTATTATAAGTTATAATATATAACCTATTATAAAATACAACTATACGAGCATAGGCACAAATAGGGAGTTATATTGGCGAGGGCTCAAGCCCTTTAATATATTCAACAAAAATTCTCCACCCTCATAAAATAAAAATGTTACTTTTTTTTTATTAGCTTCTAGTATAAAATTATTGCTCAATGCACATATTATATTTATTATTAACTAGATCATAGGTAACTACAGTATTAAATTTATTCTCCTGTTGAATTTGACAAAGTCATTTAATAATGATACCGTGTCAATATTAATATCCTTTTCAATATAAATTAACCCTTAACTCTTGAATCTTTCTTAGAGCATTATTGATTTTTTTCATGTTTTCAATCTTTAAACACACAGACGTTATTTTAATGCCCAACATTTTTACCGTGCGGTAAAGTCATGATGCACTGTTTTCAAAATATACGATATTTATGTTCCCAATATTTCATAAATCAATTAACTCTATAATTAAAATGTAAAAAATAAAATTATATTGACCATATTGTACGCTTTTACAGTCATAGGGAGCAAGCAGTCAAAAACAACATATTAATAAGTACATTCAATTTTAAATTTTAATATAAGAGTAAATATTGAGGGACTTAGCCCCCCAAGTTACACCCTATTTGCGCCTATGTATACGAGTAGATAAACTACATTACATTTTAACCTTAAATTATTTAGGATCGGTTTGAGGCGTCAGAGGATGAGATTTTGCTCATGTCTAATGAAGAAATAACATCATTCACTTCTCTACTAGACAATGAAATAAAACGCATGAACACTGATGTTATGATTCAATCGCTTGAACTGCAACTTCTAGCTGTAAACATTAAAAGAAACGAAAAAGCAATTGAAGCCCACAAAATATTACCTAATGTGGTATCTAATGTCATAGAATTATTAGATGTTGACCAATTCGGTGATGTTGTTGATTTAGACAGCAAAAGAACAAAGAAATGTGCAATTGTTAAAACATCGATGGGACATGTTAGAAGTTGTTTTAAATATTAATAATTTAGTTTTATTGGTTTTTCATTCCTTGTTATTAAAATCTGTTGTGTTTATTCCAGACATACTTCTTACCTAATACTGGTCTGGTAGATCCAGAACAATTAAAACCAGGAGATTTGGTTGGTGTTAACAGAGATACGTGTGTAATATTAGAGAAATTGCCTGCTCCTTACGATGCTCGTGTTAAAGCAATGGAGGTTGATGAAAGACCTACTGAACAATATGCAGATATCGGCGGCTTAGACAAACAAATTCAAGAGGTAAGTTACCAGTAGGGCTCGGATTTATATGTAAATACATATTTTTATTATGACTTTATAAATTAATTTAGGTAAGTGATAAATTTGATTCAAGCGATTTCCAATACTATATTTTATTTTACATAATTTTCTATAAGTACATGTTTTTAAACATTTCTCAATGATTCCATTTTTTCCTACATATTTTGACAGTTTGTTAATTTACGATTTGTTATTAATTAAATACTATTGTATCTTTCAATAAAGACAATTCCCTATGTTTCCAAAAGTACATAAACAATTAATACCAATTATTCATCTTAACTTACAGTTGATATAATATGTTCGATAATTCACCTCGATAAACGATATCTCTCTTTTAGTCGGTACAAATTTGTGTTACGACCAAATCGTAGATCATTTAACTTTGACAATTTGAGTACCATGTATAATATATACAATGGTATAATGGTAACGCATTGTTTTCAAGATCAAAATGAATAACGTTAAATTTCATAATAATTAAATTTTTAGATTCTGAACAGAGGATGAATGTATTGATTTTATAATGATGTGTGTTTTTTTTTTGTGTCTGTCGACAACATTTGGAGCAGTAAAAATGCTTCGATTTTTGACTTCAGCCCCTCTTTGAAAAGGAAATTGAATCTAGTTGGTACTTTAGGCGGTCAAAAGTTAAAAATTTTCAATATTTTTTAAATGATCGGGAAAAACCCTAAAAAAATGAGGGAAAAACGGGATTTTTTATGCAAAACCAGTTTTCGTCAAAATAGAATTTTTTATTTTGCAATAACTCAAAAATCAATTGATGTAAATACTTGAAATTTTCACAAACTGTTTATACTAGTGTTTTCCATACACAGTTAAATTTTCAAAGAATTTTGACTTTTTTTGAGCTATTTATAGACAAATGAAATTTTAAATTTTCCTAAGAATTTTTTTTTGAAGTGTCGATAAAATTTTTTTGGCGGAGTCAAAATATTTGAAAAATTAATACAAAGTTCCTCATAAGTTATTCTTATAGCGATAAAAAAATTATAAGAATACATAGGCACAGTTTTTTTTTATTAGCATTTGAAGTTCAAATTTTGACAAAAACTCGTCAAAATCATGAATATTTGCAAATTATTTTGTAGTTCAAAATTCATAAAATTGTTTATATTTATATCTAACGTTAAATATTCTAGACTGACAAATCATCTCCGTTCAGAATCGTTTTTCGTATACAATGATACCTATCATTGCATTCAAATTTAACCTACCCTAGTCCGAGGTCCACCCCATCCCCTAATGTACAGCAGAGCGGTACCCACTTGCCGACTTTTTTTATTTTCATTTTGGTCATTTATAAAGCAATTTTTTTCAATAATGTTTTTTTGTAAATTTTAGATTTTGAGTTAAGCGAGGAATGTGTTGGTTCTACAATGATGTTTATTTCTTTTTCTTTTTTATTCTGAAAACACTTTTTCTCCTCCTAAACTTGCTCAAAAGTATCAAGTGTAGCATCTTTTCTGAAAGGTAATGTTCTTAAGCTGGTTTTTTAAATAGATCATATTTTGATTTTCCGAACGGTACTTGAAATAAAAGCCGTTAAAGGTAAAAATAAATACGATTTCACGATTTTATAATATTAAATATGTAATTACGGACGACCTTTTCTACCAGAAATATTACTTCAAATGAAAAATGACAAGTGACCTTCTTTGTTTTATTTTGGATTTTGTTCCTTACAGTTTAAAGCTTGGAAAATGTTAGCCATTTTTGAGCTATTTATAGACATTTTAATTTTGAGAGTTTTTTTTATTATAATTCAATTAAAAACATTCGTAAAAACTTAAAATTTGGGTTGCTTACTTATATTAACTTAACTTAGACGTGGTAAAATTTTCAAAACATTTGAGCGAATTTTTTTTTTTTTTTTTAGAATTTCATAAATATTTTTGATAAGTACTTAGTACCTACTAATTTTTATTTTAGATGTACCTTTTTATTTATTTTACTATGTAACAAATTATAGATTGTTGATAATATAATGCTATCCATCAAGCTTCACTCAGAATTGTTTTTGTTAGCAAACGTAAACTGTTGCTCACAGATAGAAATTAAATAACCTTATATTGTATCCCACCTTTCCGACTTTTCACTTAAACCAGTTACTGCACTTATACCCGGTTACTGCACTCAGGCTTTTTTATATTCCATAATTTAAGTTTTTTATCACGTATAAAGCGATTTGTTATTACATATATATTTACATATTTTGGTATTTTTAATACATATAAATCCGAGCCCAAGTTATCAGTTATAAATTCCAGTATATTTTCTTCATTCTAAATCCAAAAATCGTATTATTTTAGCTTAACGAAGCTGTAGTGTTACCTATAACTCGCAAAGAAAAATTCCTTAATCTCGGCATACAGCCACCGAAAGGAGTTCTTTTGTATGGCCCTCCTGGTACTGGGAAAACTCTTTTAGCTCGAGCATGTGCTGCTCAAACAAAATCGACATTTTTAAAGCTTGCTGGTACACAACTGCTACAAAGGTATGTTGGCGAAGGAGTAAAATTAGTACGAGATGCATTTGCTTTAGCTAAAGAAAAAGCTCCTGCAATTATATTTATTGATGAATTGGATGCTATTGGTACAAAACGTTTTGACTCTGAAAAGGACGGCGATCGAGAAGTTCAAAGAACAATGTTGGAACTCCTTAATCAATTGGATGGTTTTAGTTCAACAGCTGATATAAAAGTGATTGCAGCTACTAACAGAGTAGATATTTTGGACCCAGCTTTGTTAAGATCTGGTAGATTAGATAGAAAAATTGAGTTTCCAAACCCCGACCAAGAATCTCGTGCACATATAATGCAGATTCATTCAAGGAAAATGAAAACATTTAATATTAACTTTGAAGAACTTTCAAGATCTACTGATGATTTCAATGGGGCGCAATGCAAAGCTGTTTGTGTTGAAGCTGTAAGTTAACTATTACCACCAATTATATTTATAATATATTGTATTTTAAATGTTTGAATAAATCAAAATATTAGAACTTTAAAAGTAACAGAGACAAACAGTTTTCTATACTATGTTCGTATATTAGTATAACCTCAGGGCTCAGGTAGAGACTGATTTTTATCTGGTTTGAACACATGCCGTGATTAAATCAATTTTTATTGTCGGTTTTCAACAATGGTCAAACTGATTGGAATAACGATTAGTCATATTCAAAAAATTGTTTTACCATAATAATCTTTAGCTAGATATAGTTCATAATAAAGAACTATTGGCATCAGCTATTAGCTTTTAGCTTTTAGTTATTATTGGCATAATAAAGTGACGCTTCCTTGTATACTGCATTTGGTATACGCACTATCCTTACCCATTACTAGCGCCTGAATTTATTGTTGTATGAAACGATATACGTTCATATTATTTGAATTAATAGTTCTTTATGAAAATGAACATCGTTTTATAATCTTTTTCTTATTTCTACTACCATCTTTTATATGTAGTTTTAAAACTTAATTTTATATTTTATTTCTTTTATTCATATTAGTTTTTGTTTATTAAAAATATAGGTATAAACATAAAACCATATTAAGAGACTAATAACCATGAGTTATATTAATAATATTTTTTTAAAACTGGACTAAATTTAACTTAATGTTTTTGGGAGACTTGTAAAATGTTCATTATAAAACTAGAAAAGTTACTTTATGTATGTTGATTCACTGTTATAGATGTCTTAAATTTGAATTAAGTCATTGCACATGAATAACAAATTGATCATATTAGACAATTTTTTATGATATTTTATAATTGATTTGTATAACTTTTCGTTATATTTTACTAGGTAAATAAAAATATTTATTTAATTTTTTAGGGTATGATTGCTGTGAGAAGAGATGCATCAATTGTTACTCATGAAGATTTTATGGATGCTATAATAGAAGTTCAAGGTAAAAAGAAATTCAACCTAAACTATTACTGTTAAAAATTAAGTAAAGTTATTCAATACATATTCATTTACATATTTTACTTTGTATGGTTTTTGCATCAATTATTAAATAAATAAATAATTAAATTATTGCTTTTCCACTGTTCAATATTAATTTTAAAGCAGCTAAGTTATAAAATAAACGGTTTCTTTAGTTATCTTGTTTATTAAAATTCATATTTTTTTCTAAATTTATGCATAGATTTCTGTTATTTTTAATCTGAATACTAATTTTTAAATTAAAAGATAAGAAATTAACAATTTAAATAAAATATTTAAAAATTTTTAGTGGTTGGTAATTTAAAAATAAATTACAAAATTAAAATAATAACCTAATAAATTAAATGATTTGTGTTTTATTATTTTAGTGCAAAAATAGTAGATTTATAAGAAATTTTATAAATAACTAATTAATAGATAATGTCTAGTACTATAATTATGAGCTCTATATATTTTTACCCTCAGCTCAAAGTTTTTGAATTAAATTGGAAAAACCTTATAACTACCTTCTTTGACCAAATCTCATCCTTTTTACAACATGGAAAGCAGGTAAGTCATTATAACAAATTCACCACAAATTATTTTTTTATAACACTTAAAAAATGGAGGGGGTCCTGTTCCTGCATAAAAAATAACCTTTTTTTATCTCCTATAATGAAGGACCACCCTAATACATATTATAAAAAAGTTATCAACAAATGTCAAACAGTGATCAAATGAAAATATTTATAAATTTCTTTTTAAATTTTAAAAACCAATGATTTTTATTTCTTTGATAATCACTTTTTACAATGCAATAATATATCTATTAATTTAAACTTTAATTTCCAACTTTTTATTACTGAATATTATAACAACTAAGGTTTAATTTTTTGCACTAAATGAAATATACATTATAGAGAAACATATTGAATAAGTTTGAAAGTTTATCGTATCCATCATAATATTATGACATTGGTATCTTCATCTACAGAGATTAAGCGATTATGTTAAATTTATTGAAATATGACACGGTACACTACGGCAGCAAGTACTCAGTACAAATGCCAGATCGTACTAGGTGCATCTATACTCTTCGTCAATCGACAATTACCACTATTGGGCATAGAGTGATAAGACTAGGTAAGGTAGTTACAGAGTAGGAAGGTCCGATTAGTATGTCCATTAAACTTATTATAGTTACTATCGGTTATGGCTATTTTGGGTATCGTTATATCGACATAAAATTTTGTTTTGACTTTTGGTTTTTACTTTTGGGTATGGTAAATTTCTCAGTAGCAGCGAATTGAACCAATATTTAAATGTTCATAAATCACAAGAAAAAAACGGATACTCAAATTAAATACTGTAAAGGTTAAAATATTTTTATTTTTTTTTTTGTTTAAAGATTTTTGTTTATCAAAAACAGATAGGTATTACTATTTGAAAATCAAAAGTTGATAATGTTCTGGAGAGTGGCAGTTAAAATTATTAAATCAAAATTATAACACAGTGTATAAAACAGTAAAACCTAGTAAAATACTTAACAAGATATTAGAATTTAACAAGATTTAATTAACTAGTTCATGATAACACAAAATTACTCTGTATGAAAATTTCAGCAGTTATTTAGATTGGCATAACTTAATTTTCAAAATATTTACCAACGTGTGTAACTATATTATTGTGATGTATTATTAATACCAATACCAAATTATTAAATAAAATGTGCATCATTTGGTTTTTTTTTCTGATATTTTAAATACGATTAGGCCAGGTCGAGTGAATTATCTATCACAAGCGTCCATAAAATATTTTTTATCAACAAAACAAAAATCAATATACTTCTATATAGTTACATTATATTTATTTGTACCTACATAAAATTTAATTGTTTATATACCTATCTAATATATAAACGAAAAATTGTCAATTTTCATATTATAATAATTAACTAATTCACTATATCAACACAGTTATAAACTGGTAAATCTTTACTCTACTTTGGTACCTACAAAATATGTGTATTAAAGTATTATCACAGATGAATAGAGTCAATTGACCAAATTACCAAATCAAATTAAATACGTACCTACCAAATTAAAATTAAATTTTATCTTGTAAGTACTATACAAAACTACAAAAGTATTATAATAATAGACTATTGACTAATGACTAGAAATTAATCAATATGAGATCACTGAGATCCAGGGCTGGTGCAAGCAAATTTTTATACGTAGGCAAAGATCAAAAATGCCGCCTCTTGTTTCATAATTTTTTCTTACATGTCACCTCTATATATAAATATAAATTTTGCCGCCGTAGGCTTAGGCCTACGTCGCCTACGCCTATAACCGGCCCTGCTGAGATCTCATCTTCTGCAAATCGAAAAATTGTTCGTTTTATTGCGAAAAATATTGCTTTAGATATTCGATAATACCAAAAAAAGCTAATTATTTTATGTGAACAATTATATTAGTTTTATTCAATAAAATACGCTAAATGTATTTTAAGTAATGTAACAAAATAATTTTGAGAAAAAAAATCAAAACAATAATTATAAAACATATATAATTATAATAATATATATATACCTAATTATCCAGTTATAAGTAAGTACTAGTTTAGTTTTTTATTTATTTGACTTTGTTTTTCTTATTGTTACTGATTTTAATAATGTTTTTTTCAACTAGAACATTTAATCCAGTCATAATGCCTAAGCATCATAACATATTTAATTATCCAGGTATATCAATTACTGCTTGTTTACCATTACCAAAAAAACCTCCAAAAGCTTCTACCAGCTGACCACCAAGGAGTATGATTAATATTTTACTATAATTATTTAAATATTTAAAAAAATATAATAAATTCAAAATTGTTAAACGTTTTCTAATTTAGATGTGCCAGTATCACCACCAATTTCAATTGCAACTGAGTCTTGTGGGCCAGACAAATCGGTGAGTTTTTTTTTATTACGTTTACAACATTTTAATAAAAACATAAAATTATTATATTTTTAAATGTTTGACTAAGTGTTTATTATATTTAATTTATTTTAGGTTACAAATAATAAGGAAACTCAAAAACAAACCTACTAAAAGAAATGCTCTAGATCAAATTTCTAATCAGTAATTTTTAAAATAAAATTAATATTATTAATCAATAATATTTTTGAATTAAAAAATTCATGTTAATTTTTTTTTAGGACAATATTAAATAACCTAGACTCTCTACTACTATCCGACCAACGATTGTAAAGATAACAAGATGCTTACAAAAAATGTTATATTAAACTAAGTTATAAATCACCAAATATAGAAAAATTATACAATAGTTTCTAATTCTTCTATAGCTAAATCTATTCCTCCAATATTAATGCTGACAATGCTGTAATCCGATTCGCACAAAAAGTTGCTTCTGTACTTTCTATAAATGAAGAATTACAATCATCAAATTCAGAATTGAATTGTAGCGATAATTTTATGCATTTAGATAAAAATAAGAAAGAGAATGGATTCCACAGGAAGTATTCAAGTATTGCTTCTAGAATAATGAATACCAGTTGCATCAATAATTAAAAATTGATAATGATGACACTACTGAAAAATACCAGTAATTTTTTTAAATTTATTATGCATGCAGTAACACTTAAAAAATCTGTTTATTAATTCATACTATATTGTGCGTAGCTGGATTGCATAGAACAATTGATTTTATTTTAATAATTAACTAAAATTTAAAGATGGGCGCTTTTTATGAACCACTAAATAATGTTTAATCAACACTGATCTATTAAATGTTTTGTGACTGTTATGCAATTCAGCATTATGTTTTAGTAAAAAGGATGGATGTACACTTATTTATTGTATCTTTCTTACTAATATAAATTATATAATAATGAATTTATCTATGATAAAATTTAAGGTAATAATATTATTTTCTTCGTATACAGGTATTGAACAAATTTAGCCGGTCCACATTAAG
Organism: Aphis glycines; assembly: GCA_009761285.1. Lineage (NCBI taxonomy): Eukaryota > Metazoa > Arthropoda > Insecta > Hemiptera > Aphididae > Aphis > Aphis glycines. The sequence continues at coordinate 67,306 of VYZN01000060.1, read as the reverse complement.
CACACATTTAAATAAAATGTTGCATATATTTTTTGTTAAAGCTTGCCGATTAGCATAATTTAAAAATTCAACAAAATGCTCAGCATTTACTTGGGCAAATGGTAGCTGTTTGTAGTGCTCAGCCACCTCCTTTATCACTAGTCCCGAACATTTTCGAATAGTAATCATTATCGTAAGTAAATTTTAAAATTTTTATATTTGTATAATGTTTGTGTAAATAAGTACATGTTATAGCAACTATGCTATAATGATTACACTTATAATTATATTATTAATTATTTTTTAACATTGGTCAGTGACCAATTTAAAATATATTTTATATATTTATTATTTTTGACCTAATTATTATGAAAATCTTATTTTCTGATAGATCAATTTGTGCTGAATAATTACGTCTAAATTTTGTCATAGTACTATAGATATTTTATTTTTAATGATTTTTTAACATAAATAGATTTTGACTTTCCAAAATATCGTAAATTTAGCTGGTTATTTTTTGAACATAAATCTACTTTTCCTTAAGTTTTTACCTGAACTTTATGAAGTTGTATAGGTTAGGTATTATAGGTATTATTATTATATTTTAAAATATTATTAAATATATTTTTTATATATTTAAAAAATTATAGCAAAATATTATCATACTCCGTGGTGGTCGGCTGGTAGAAGCTTTTGGAGGTTTTTTGGTGATGGTGAACAAGCAGTAATTAATATATCTGGTAATTGAATAATATATTTTGAATTATGATGCTTATTATGATTGGATTGAATGCTCTAGTTGAAAAAAAAACATTATTAAAATCAGTAATAGTAAGAAAGATAAAGTCAAATGAATAAAAAATTAAATGAGTACTTATATCTGGATAATTATTTATACATTATTATAATTATATATGTTTTATAATTATTGTTTTGATTTTTTTTCTCAAAATTATTTTGTTATATTATAACTTAAAATAACACAAAAAACGCTCATTTATGCGTTATGTGCGTCACCGCGCGTGTAAAACCGCTCGTGCGTGTACCAATCCTTAATAGGAGCCCATGTGGCAGAATAACATTATCGCAGCCCGGAGAGCTCGGCGCTCGGCGGCGACACTCTCGCCAGCACTCATCATCTCTGACTAGGCTCCTGGTACATAAAACTGCCAAATTGCCGTAAAATTAATGTTAACAGTTAGCCTAACCTAACCAAGAGTTCTCCGTATTTCAACCGAAAATATATTAATATATACATATTTATTTTTATACTCAGATAGATTATTATATTATTATATAATATAATTTTTTCCGGTAACATATATATGTAACAATATTTTTTTGTTTTATAATTGTTATGATTTTGTATACATAAAATTATGCCATCACAATTCACGGACTAAAGAATAGGGTATGATGATAATAATAATAATAATAATAATATGATAATAAAGTATATTAAATATGTTAATGATAACCCGATCCTCCAAACTTCCACGATTATCGTATTGTAAAAATGATAAGTAAAATCAAGTTATAACATCTTCATAAATAAGCACAGACTTCTGTCTGACTAAGTTCTATAATATTAGAAATCTGTGCAAGTAAGCATTGCTGTCAGTAGTGTTATTTGGAATCATCGGGGTCAACCCGGAATCAACAAGTCGGCGTTACTCCAACGGTTACCACCGGAGTTTTCTGTAACATCGAACGACGTTGGTTTAGTCGAGTTAACTATAATTGGGTTTTCATCGTTTTTGAACGCACTCCCAAATGATCCGGAAAAGTTCTGATCATCAACGACTCGTAAATATTATAATACGTTTACAACGTCCCGGTTGTGCGTCTCGTATCTATCCGTGAGAAACGCGTCCGTTTTCTGTGTGTCGTACAGAATAGTCCGCCGTCGCCCGTCGCCGTTGCTGTCTATTTGTACCTAGCCGGCCGTTTTTAACGAACTGGTGTACACCACGCCGTTTTCTTTACGACACACATTCCGTCGTCATAGAATTCGCATTTCGCGTCGTTGTTGTATAATAATAATAAAATGTATTTCGACGCATTGCCGCCGTTTATACGAAATTTGCTCGCCGCCATTCGCTTTGTTAGCCAGTCCGTTCTCTGGGACTACTATTCGCGCTGTCTCGTTGCGATTGCGCGTTTATTTTATTAAATGTCGGTGTCTACTTGGGCGAATGAGCTAGTCCCATGTGTTTTGACATTACACACCGTCGTGCATTCGCATGCGTCGTGATTCACATGCTCACTTCTTGGTCGCCACGATATCGAGAGTTGCAGATACCCTCATGGACTAGTGGGCAACAGTGGTTGCATCGTCGCCGAGTTGACCGCCACAGGCCCCGAGGTAGACCAGTGACTAACCTTCACACATATATAGCTCCAGGTCTGCTCTTTTATAATGTTTATTTACTACACGTTTTTAGTCAATAATTTCATAAAAGGATATATTATTAGGTACCTATACCATTAATATTTTTATTTTTACATTAATATAATATTAAGCTAAGTACACTATTAATTGTTACTATCTACCTAGAGTAAGAGCTTAGCGCAATACTTATTATATTTTACCTACACCGATTTACATAAAATCTATCATAGGTAAGTATTAGTATAACATTCTTATTAAGTATAGGTACATTACCGTTTTTTTCCCTGAAATTCTTGTCATATAATGTCCACCACACACTTGTCATCTACCACATACGTAAACAATTCATAAATGAATACAAATGTAAGATTATAATATATTTAACAATACACAATTATAGTAATAATTCAATAATACACTCAGGGTTTGGCACTTTTCATTTACTTAAGTAATTTGTTTTTGGTAATTAGTAATAGATTACAAAAATGTTGATGTAATTTGTAATTGGTATAAAAAATTACATAGTCAGGGTTGGGCACTTTTTTCACCTTTATTAAATTATTAATTAATAATTATGACACATTTCAAAGATTGAAAGATATGATGAAATATACTAACTTTTTTGAGACAATAAATCGATAATAATAATATGATTATTATAAATATTTACCAACATTGCTTTTTCAACTAATATTAACATAAACACTTATTTAAGTAGTTTCATTAATAAGTTTACTTACTAACCTATTTTTTATGTACTTTGAGATTGTTCACATGTGATTTGTGTTACAGGAAAACACTTATAGGTAATAAGTAACTGTTTATACTTGATAAGTATTAGGTACTATATAAATTATATCTTATTAATAACTTGTAACCAAACAGTATACAATTTCTACAACTATTACATGATATTTGACTTATTTTCTCACTTACTTTCAAAATTATCCTTGTCATTTGCAAGCTTCCAATCCATTATTTCACACCTCGTTTCATACTCATTTCACATTTTCAATCAACATTTTTAAAATTCCCAGTTATTTGAGAAACTTACCAATTTTTTATGAACTTGATTATTATAAACATCATCTTCAGTTTTGTGAATTTGTAAAAAAATGGTAAATTTCAATATTTTTTTGGATAGTTATGAAAGGTTTGTGTGATAATTTTTTTTATATGCTAAAACTTGTATAGGTAACAAAAGCGCTAAATCTATCAACAATGCATCATTATTGGAAAATATATATAGTCAAAATGGTATTATATCTTAGGTTATTTCATAATAGCAAATTTACTAATTTTTTCGTCTTTATTCAGACATCCAGAATGAATTTTTGGCTATTAATTATTTAAAAAAATGCTACAATAAGATATGAATACATTGAATCTGTTAAATTTTTATATTTAACAAAAATGTACTCAAGAGCAGTTTGTTGTAAATACCACCGAGAGTTTTACCAATTAATTGTATTGTTTTAGATTTTTCCTTGCAAATTCTTGTAACTTATTTCAAGTTGTATAAAGTTGTATATCCATTCTGGAATAAAATTCTTTAAATAAGTGGGCATATTTGCTAAGTAATACTCATAATAGATAATAATGTAACTAAAAAAAAATAATTAAATATATAATAATATATTATTTTTACTAGATAGCATTTCACCGATCTCGGACCATTTTAAATTGTTTGAATTTTTGTTCTGCTAATTTTCAGCAATATTGTGGAGTATTACTGTGACCAGATGATATAGTACAACTAATGTAAATCAGAAGCTTTCCACAATCATCAGCATAAATATAATAGTTATTTCCTTTTGTAATTTTAAAATACCTAGGATTTAATTGTAAATAGTGTTTTTAATAGTGTTTCTCAAAAGACATAATAATGTTGACTTTAGGAGGAACCTAAACAATATTTTTTATAACTCTTGAAGCATACTGCATACGTCTTAAATTTTATGTATATCATCTACAATATTATCTACTTAATCAACTATATGATTTTTTGGAGGGGGAGATTTATTCTATCTGAAAATAATTTTCACTGAATATTGTTGGGCATAATATTTTATTCTTCATTAACTAAAAAACTGGTTAAAACAAAATAATATATTATTATTGTATTTAACAATGACTTAGTATGCTTTATTTATTTTGTTATAGATTAAAAGTTTCAATGTTTGATTTTAAATTTTGGCGGGATTTTGTATCTTAACAATACAATAATAAAATGAACCTCCTGTGCTGGTGAATAATAATTTAACTAAATCCACTGAGATAGATAAGAATATACTGGAGCGCGGACTTACCTATGTTTGTATGTTGAGAAAAACAAGCTGTCTCAACTGCCGCTACCCCCACCTCCGTATGGCATGAAATTGAACTTCCATACAAATAACATTGAAAAACTACACATTTTAACTTAACATAACTCTGGGATAAATGTTCGTATTGCGTTAACTTCGGTACAAGGACAAGTCAGATTTTATCTTCCAAAACTGTGATTAAGAAAAAGGCCTACTGTTTTTGGTTATAGGTACCGTGATAGTTGTACAACCAGTTACCTAACCTAACCTGTGCGTTGGCTATTATCTTTCTATTCTATAAGTTGACGTCGATCGAGCTACTCTGACCAACGAATGGGAAAAGAAGTCTAGTTTTGTATCACTGGTTATCGGTTTTGGGTCAACTATAAACGTATCATAGCGTAGTTCTTTACGGCTTTTTATTCCGCCATTATCATTCTTTCAGTATTCAGTATCAGTTATTTTGTTGTATCGTTTTGTTTCCATTATCAAATCGTTTCAATTTTCGTTGTCATTAACGCCCAACGTTAAAGCTCGTTGCTGCTTGTTATAATCAGAACAAGCCATGTATCCAACTGGCCAACGTAAGTATCCTAAGGCACAGCCCGTGCGTAGTGCGTACCATTCACAAGTAAATGTAATATTTACGGTTACACTTATAGTTTTGTTTACGAGTAAATAGGGCTATACAGACAATGATCTTTATTTCCTAAATAATACCGTGGTAACGTGACTGCTATTGAGTCGTGAGAAGAAGGGAGGTGGTTCGCAATCTCTGATTTTGGATTCCGCACGGTGTCTCTTCTCTCAGGGTTTTATCATTTTGGGTTGGTTTAAAAAAAAAAAAATTATTTATGCGGTGATAAATAACTCGATCCATAAGCTATTCAGTGTCGTCACCGCTCACAATCTACGGCTATTTGAAATCTCTTCTTTCCATTGAGTTAGTTAAAAATAACATTTCAATAGGTTTATTTCAAAACCACGGTTTCTTATTCTCTCTTGCCACACCAGACCACTAGTAAGTGATGCAAAGTTAAGACATGTATTGTATAAGTATTCTGATCTGAAAATTAACGATTTCAATTTCCTTAACAAAATTGTTTTATATAAAATATTGTATTTTATACAATTTAGTAGGTATTAAATGTAATTTATGTTAAATAAAATATATTGTCTGTTGTATTTTGTTAAAATACTATGTCAGAGGTCGGTAATAGGCGGAGAGGAAATAATTAGACCGTTAAAATTATTTTTCTTCAATTTTGGTTTTCCGCACATTTTAGATACTGGCCATAAAATTAGCTACCATGTTTGGCTTTACGTACATTATATGCGAAACTTCATTCTCCAAAATTACGTTTTTAAAAAATAAATATCGTATCAAAATTAACTAATCTCCACCTTTAAAACACTGTGGATTAGCTGTTCTCCATTAGTAAATTTTCAAAAACTGGCTCAAGACAAGAAATGTAATTTTTCACATTAAACTTTTAAGAATAAAATTGTACTATTATTAGTATATGAATATATAATGACCTACCTTATAAATAATTGTATAATTTTCCTTAAACTGTGTTTTTAATACAAAAACATACATTAATTATAAACTTGTGTTAAAATATTTTTTTGACCCTTGAACATTTTTTTTTCAAATTATCTGGACTACCATATAGATTAATTGCCGACCTCTGTACTAGGTAGTAGAAATAATTTAAAGAATGTGTTTTTATTGTTAAGTATATAATGTTCAATGTATATTGTAGTTTAAAGCAGTCCTTACAATAATTTTTTTCTTTGTCGCTCAAAGTAGTATGTTGGTATCAGATACTGCATCATAGATTAGTAGAAGATAAAGAGATAGTAGATGTACAATGATCTTATTATAATTACAAATAATTAATGTGTTATATTGTTGTATGTCTTATGATGTGACGATTCAAATAAGATTATATATTTTGATCTATCTATATAGGTAATTGTGTTTAAGCCAACTTCCTTTTTGCTATATATTACTGTCCAGTTTAGGTTAATTTTTTGTCTCATTTAATACAAGATAGGAAATCTACTTTTGTGTATAAACTTATATAATAATGAAATATACAATTAAAAAATACTGTTTGTTTGAGGTTGGACATAGTGATATGAACTATATTTTATTATTTAAGTTCACTTACCAATACTACGTAAAAAAGATAATGAAAATCAAAATTTATAAAGCAAATAGTTAATATTATTATGATTCTTATTTTTATTCATCTATATTGGTATTTAGTATTACAAGTAACTAGTAAGCTTTTATAGATTACCACCAGCCTACTGCCATACTTTAATATAGAACTATTAAATAATATTTCAAATGTGACTAAGATAAACACGAAAAAATTTAAAAAATGTTCTCTGTCCATATTACGTAGTATGGGTTTTATATTACATAATATAATTTTTGTAGAGACTTACAAACCATTGTTTATCCTTTGTAATTTATTATTAATTATAAAACTATCAGTAAAATGTGTCAATAATTGTCATGATTAATTAAGAAAAAAATTAATCTCAGATCATTCAATTCATAGAATAAAATACAATTATAATTCTTCCTTCTATTGTAAATATTTTAAATATGACATTAAATCTAGCCATTAAAATATTAAATAGTCTACTTATAAAGGTACTTAAATAATTGATTTAACCAAATGGGGAGCTCTTAATTATTTTTACAAAGTTTATTACTGTTCCTAGTTAAATTTAACTTACTACAAATTTTTCCTTACAAAAATGTTTATGTAATATTGGTGTTAGTAGTTTATATACAAGTATACACTATATTTAGACTAGTCAATGTGAATATATGGTCTGGTTTACAGCTCAATTATCCATTGTTACAGTTGTAAGTAAACGTAAATATATGATATATAAGGGTGTAAGACAGGTCTTAGTACTGTTATTACCAAGAGTTAGATATTATGTATATTAAATTATGAAACATCCTACCTATTGAAGGATATTGAAAGAAAATCATTTAATTTTTTAAATTATATTGAATTAATATAAATATAATTTAACTGCTATTGACAGTATAGAATTAATTCAATAACCTGATTAAATAAAAATGTATTATTAAAATTAGGTTTTATTTTGATGAAACTTGTACCTACCAATTTAGAATTATTATATTGACAGATACTAACATTAGATGCAATTGTTTTATTCTATATGATATCAGTATAATAAGCTACTAACAGTAAAATAAGTACATGAAGGTCGATGTAGTATCTTGATGTTGTTATTATATGTTGATATATGTTATATTTATTATAAATAAATAATTGTTTTAGCTTCTGCACCACCTGTTTTGGTCCCAGTGACAGTTAGTTTAACCAGTAAAATGAACGTTCTTCAACCTGCTCAAACTGCTTCAACTCCTGCTTTACAACCACAATTAGTCAATGTAACAGGTAAAATTGCATGATAATAATTAAAAATGTTTACAGTAAGTTTTTAAGTAAAAATATATCATGAAGTGTGCCTATGTCTTTTGAGTAGCTTAAGCATCTAACACGACTAATTTAGACCCCTTTTCACTTCTTATATAAAGCATCTATGGGAAACTGATTTTTCCATAACTATTAACGTTATTTATTTACAAATAATGACTCGCTTATGAAAATAAAATAGTTCTAATAAGAAGGCCTCTTACACTAGTATTGGTATATTTACAAATACTTAATAGTCATTCTATCTATATTCCTAGACATTTTAATAAATATAGTTGTACCATATTCTTTTAAACCACAACTTATAATTAGCATTAAAAGAGTTACAATAGGTATTGTAAAATTACTATTTTCTAAAACTTTCATTAATGCTCAATATGAGTTATGATGTATCCTACCTGTTGATGAACCTATTAATTTTTTTCAGTTATACTGCATTATAACTATATTTTTTAAAACTTTTATTAACAGTATAGAATTAATTAAATTATCTGATTAAATAAAAATGTGTTACTAAAATTAAGTTTTATATGATGATGATACTTCTACCTTCAAATTTAGAATTATTTTATTGAACGATACCTAATATTTTATGTAGGTAACTGTTTTATATCAATTATATCAGTATAAGAATTATCTCTTAACAGTAAAATTAGTATATGCAATTTGAGCTGGTACCTTGATGTTTAATTTATATCATTATAGGTTATATTTATTTATTTTTATTAAGCAGTTTGGGAAACTGATTATTCCATAATAAGATTTAATTGTAAATAGTGCTTTTGATAGTATTTCTATAAAAACATAGTAATGTAAGCTTTATAAAATGAATGATCTATTTGTTATTAAATCATTTTTGTTGTATTAATTTAGTATTCAATAGGCCAAGTCGACCAAATTTGGGACTGAAAGGCCGTCCAATTATACTTCGTGCTAATCATTTTCATATATCAATGCCACGAGGTTTTGTGCATCATTATAAAATCTATATTCAACCAGATAATTGTCCACGAATGGTTAATCATGAAATTATTTGTGCTATGGTTTCTGCATACAGTCAAGTTTTTGATAGTGTTCGGCCTGTTTATGATGGCCGAAATAACTTTTTTACAAAAGATCCACTATCTATTGGAAAGGATAAAGTAGAATTAGAAGTAAGTTTTTTTCTTTTAAATCATATTATAATAAAAAAAATTGTATTAATTTTTATTCCAGGTAACGTTGCCTGGTGGAGCTAAAGATAAAATATTCTGTGTTTATATTAAATGGTTATTTCAAATATCATTATTTGCTTTGGAAGAAGCATTAGAAGGCCGTACAAGACAAATACCATATGATACAAATTTTGTTAGTTCATCTTATTCTATTAATTAATAATTAACATTTATTATTTATTTTAATTCCTAATTTTATTTTTTATAGGCATTAGATGTAATTATTAGATATTTTCCATTAATGACTTATACACCAGTGGGTAGATCGTTTTTTCCTCCAGAAGGAGATTATTATTCATTAAGTGGTGATAGAGAAATTTGGCATGGTTTTCATCAATCTGTCAAGCCATCTAAATGGAAACTGATGCTTAATATTGATGGTAATTTATTAAAATAAAAGCAATAAAAATTAAATAATTTTTATGTATTACATATTTATACTGTTAGTTACAGCAACAGTCTTTCACAAAGCTCAATCCATGATAGAATTCATGTGTGAATTATTGAATATTCAGAATATTAGGAATCAATGTAAAACATTATCAGATGCACAAATATTAAAATTTGCTAAAGAAATTAAAGGTTTTAAAATAGAAGTTACACATTGTGGTAAAATGCGAAGAAAATATAAAGTCTGTAATGTTACTAGCAAATCAGCTAAAGCGCTAACGTAAGCAATTCATTTTAGATTATATTTACATTTTTATACATTTATTGAAACAATTTTCAGTTTTCCATTGCAATTAGAAAATGGTCAGACGGTAGCATGTACTGTAGCTAAGTATTTCTTGGACAAATACAAGATAAAACTACGTTATTCATATTTACCATGTCTTCATGTTGGACAGGAACATGGACACATATATCTACCTATTGAGGTTCGTGTATTTGGATGATTAATATTTTATGAATACATCATAACAGTGTATTGCTTTTAATGGATAATTCAGCTACCTATCAAACTATAATTATTCTATTTTATAATTTTTAACTTGTGTTTTTTTTTTCTTAAGTGACTTTTAAGTAGTAACTTATGTTAACTTCTTCTATTAGATCTGTAATTTAATTGCGGGTCAACCTGTTAACAATTTAAATGAAATTGAAACATCATGATTGAGACAACTGTAATCAATGTTCCTGACCGTGAGCAAGAGATTAATTCCTTAATTCGTCAAGCTAATTTGAATAATGGTTCATATTTACAAGAATTTGGTCTCACTATATCAAACAATATGATGGAAGTATGTGGTCGAATTTTACCACCACCAAAATTACAATATGGTAGAACTTTACCTGATCAGGTAAAAATATATGTTAACTATGTATAACTTTTGTTACTCTGATCATTTTGATAAGAAACCCTTCCTAACCAATATTTAATAAAACGGTTTTTGGTTAATTTTGTAAATTATATTTATTATAGAAAGAATTTCATGTTCAACAAATATTGCCCAACAGGGAGTTTGGGATATGAGAGGCAAACAGTTCTTTACAGGTGTTGAAATTTGTATTTGGGCATTAGTTTGTTCTGTATCCCAAAATACCATTCGTGAAAATGAATTAAAGTAACTAAAAATTATCTTATTATTATTACAGCTTAGGAACTGAAGTATTTAATATTTTACTATTTTATCATAACAGTATCAAAAATTCTTTTTAGTTTTGCTTATTAATTTTTTTATGTTTATTATTAATTTTATAGGAATTTTATAACACAACTTCAAACGATTAGTAATGAAGCTGGTATGCCTATAGTTGGTGAACCATGTTATTGTAAGTATAGTATATACATATTACATATGACAAATATAATTTTATTTAGACTAAGTTTGATTTTTTTTAACAGGCAAATATGCAAAAGGGATTGACTCAGTAGAATCTGTGTTCAATTATTTAAAATCGACATTCACTGGATTGCAACTCTTAATTATTGTTTTACCAGGAAAAACTCGAGTATATGGTATTATAATTTTATTTTATTTACATTTTTTAATGCATTCAACTGACTTTTTGAAAATAAAACATTTTTTTTTTATGAATTGTTAATATTAGCTGAAGTTAAAAGAGTTGGAGACAATGTCTTAGGAATAGCTACACAATGTGTTCAAGCAAAAAATGTTACTAGTCCATCTTTTCAAGTATTTTCTAACTTATGTTTAAAGATAAATGTGAAATTAGGTGGTATCAATAGCATTTTAGTACCAAGTATCAGATCTAAAGTACATAAACTTATAATAAAACACCACTGTTTTTTTTTTATTTATTTATTAATAGTTTATTACAAGTTTATAAATATCTTCCAGGTATTTAATGAACCTCTGTTATTTTTGGGTGCAAGTATATTTCACCCATCGGTATATGACATTAACAATCAATCAATTGCTGCAGTAGTAGGATCTATGGATGCTCATCCCAGTCGTTACACTTCTACTGTACTTCTTCAACAATACAGACAAGAAAATATTCAAGAACTTAGTTCTATGGTCAAGTGTGTAGTATATATAATTTTCTTTAACAAAATTGTATTAATTTTAATTTTTTTTTTAATTTTAGAGAGCTCCTAATAATGTTTTACAAGAGTACTGGTGGTTTTAAACCACATCGAGTAATATTATATCGTGATGGAGTTACCGAAAAACAGTTTTCTCGTGTATGTTAACTTTTAAATTTATAAATAATATTAAGGTTGTACTTGTAATTTTTTTTTTTTAAAGATATTGGATTAATTATTATATTTTGGTTTTATTCAAGTAGGTACACAACATAAGTTTGATATTCAATGAAAAATAACTAAATTTTATTTTCCAAAGTAATTTTAACATAATATCCATGTATGTATATTAAAGTGTAAGCAACATAATAAATTAATCACACACTTGAAAAATATCATCATGAGCTTTTAAATGTTTCATTTTTGTATCAATATTTATAAAATATTAATATTAATATTAATAACATATTCATAAAATGTTGCATTCTTTATTTTTGTTATTTATTTTTTAATGTGTTTTATTATATTAACCATTTTTCTATTGATAGGTCTTACAATATGAACTTGCAGCTATTCGAGAGGCATGTATAAAATAAGAAGTGGATTACAAACCCGGTATCACTTATATTATTGTTCAAAAACATCATCACACTAGGTTTGTATTTTTAGTACTTTAAGTCTTTATATTATTACTAAATTATTTCTTTTTATTGTTTTAGATTATTCTGTGCTGATAAAAGGAACAATTTGGAAAATCCGGTAATATTTCTGCTGGTACAATAGTTGATGTTGGAATAACACATCCTACAGAATTTGATTTTTACTTATGTAGTCATCGAGGAATTCAAGTAAAAATTTATAATAGTAGTTTTTACTTTTATAAATAGAGTTGTATAATAAAAATAAATGTTAACAGGGAACAAGCCGGCCAAGCCATTATTATGTTTTATGGGATGACAACAATTTTGAATCGGATGAATTACAAAACTTAACATACCAATTGTGTTATACTTATGTCAGATGTACACGTTTTGTATCTATACCTGCTCCTCTCTATTATGCTCACCTAGTTACATTAAGGGCTAGATATCACTTGGCAAAAAAAGAAGACTGGTAAAATTATTGAATTTATTTACTTTATTACTACGTTTCTATTGGAGTTTTAAGAAGAGAATGTTCTTTAACAGAAATTATTTTAATGCCAAGAGTTGGCATTAGAATAGTATTGAAAATGTTGTATGGAATTATATGACTGAGTGGTTTTGAACAAATATATTATATTCGTTTTTATTTTTGTTCAAATAACTATCTTCAGGAACAATAAAAATAATGAGTATCTTTTAAGCAATTAAAAAATACTAAAAATGCATAGGCACCTTTTTTTATGATACCATATTTTTGGCAAAAACCAACTGAACCAAACTAATACTAAAATCATAGTATAATAGTATAAGTATAATATAACACTAACTATTCAGATAACCTGATATCCTGACACTGTTTATAATAAAGTTTATTTTATTCTTAATTTTTATTTAAATTAAGAACTTTGGTTTAAATTTATTGTTCAATTCATACATATAATAATGAATAATAAATCTTATTGTTTTTCAGTTTTAAAAAACCACATAAATCTGGTTGTGGTGAAGATCAAACATCAAGCGTAGTAGAACACAATATACAAGATCATCAAAGAATCACTATCAAAGAAAGTCATGTACTTTGCTTAAAATACCACAGTTAAAATAAAAAAAGTATTTTACACCTAAATTATTATACTATTTATCTCATTGTTTTTAAATGTAATTTTAGACTAAAAATATTATTTTTATTTATTAGTAAATGATTGTAACATTCATTCAATCTCCATTGACCTGATTTTAATTTTTTAATTTTTTAATTAAAATTATTTCAATTATATTATTAGTTTTTTTAATTGGATAATTTCCATTTCTTATTGATTTAAGTTCATGTTAATTGTAGTTCTCAATCAAATTAGAAACATAGTACCAGTTATTGTTTATAAAGAGCCAAAAATTTCTCAAAATACCTCTATTGTGATTAATGTTAAAAATTATATTTTATTTTTGTATTTTTATTGTTTAAATGTTTATTTTTTTTTTATTAAGATATGAAACTTTATATTTTGATGTTAAGTTTTAGCAATGACTAATTATATTTAGTACTTAAGAATATCATAAATCTCAATAAATCTTTATATTATATTATATATTTACTTGAAAATGATTATTATACTATTAAATTAATAAATTTTAAATTTTAAAATTGTTTGTAAATATATGATATTAATAATTATTATGACTTGTATTATTATGTATACATGTTTAAAATTGTATATGAGTGTGTGGCTATGTGGGTATGACATAATATAATCATAATATATATAATATTCTCCATACTTCAATTCTGAATCGTTTATATTTATAACAATGTTCATTAACATTATTGAGAAAAACTATCGTTATGACTATAATCATTTTAAACAGTAATCACTAATTAGTTACCAGAAAGTTTACTGGCAGATTTTAGGAACTTTTCCAATTTATCACCTATTTATTGTTTTTAGTTCTTCATTGGTAAAATTGATATGCGATAGCTACAACTGAGTGTGAACACTATTCATGAATCTTGTGAATTTTATATTTTAAATTAAAATGGAAAAATTTGTTATAAGAAAATCGAAAATGCAATTCATGTGCATATTTTGTAGTTTATTGTGTTTATGATTTTGATTCAGTTAGTTGTTGAAAAATACTTGTATATTTGTAATCTAATAATTTGATTATTTGGTTGTTATTTTATTCGAGCGAACCGAGAAAAATGTTTTTTTGATTTAATTTTTTAGTAATAATATCATTGACACCTAAGATGTAGAAGGCGTATACCCACGAATATTTTTAGCAATAAACCACTGAATATCGAGTCCAACTTAAAGTTTAAGACATTAATTATTATTGTACTCGTACATTGGCTTTTTTTTTACAACAAATCAATATCAAAATTCAAAAGCGATGTACGTGTATTAATGTACATTTTATATATATGAGCATTTTAGATTGAAATTCTTAACATTGCGTCATTGCGGTGTATCTATACAATAAATTGCATGATATTATAAACAAAATTTATAAATCGCAAAAAACATTGTGTTTTATACGAATATGCAACTCATAAATTTGATAGTGATAAAAAATGGCATTTCTGTATTTATCAATGTCTATATGTTATTACTAGGGCTGGGGTTTTGATGCAAAGGCATCTATTTTTCCGGTGTTTTGAATCGTTGCTCCGCAAGTATTAAACGCGTTTTGGGCGATACTGATTATTTTAAAGTTATCTTTTTTTTTTTTGTATTTTTAGGGCAATAAAATCCTAGCCCTAGTTATTACCGAATAATACTACAAATCGAAGCCGTCGTGCACGCAGTGGTGTGCTGTACACCATAGCGCGATACAAGACTATACGGTGCTAATAAGTAATAATTCCATACCGTAATAAAACACAATATATTTGATATAATATAGAACTTCAATTTTGAAAAAAAAAAACGTTCACAATTCCCGCTAACCCCCCCCCCCATTATTACGTTACTGATACGGTCGTGAATCGTGATCGCTAGGCCTTTTTTTCCATTTTTTCTCTTTTACTCGACTGGAAGTCGGTGAGGTTATAACTCCGCGAGAGTGCGCTGCAAATTGCAATTGCGGTCGTCGTGTATAATATACACGGAACGCAATAACATTAACAACAATAATAAGTACAACAACAGTAATTACTATTATTGTTGCCACGTTATGTTGTTGTTGTTGTTGTTGTGCCGTCGCGAGAATTATTGTTATACCCCCGAAATGATTTTAAGCTTACTAGGAGCTTATGTGACGGATTGGATTATTGCGGCCCGGTGTTCGGCGGTGATGCGCTCACCGCTTGAAAATTACGGCGGCGCCGGTCGTTCCGGCTAGACTCTTGGTACGTAAAACCATCGGTTACCCTAAGAAATATCGATTGACTTTGACAATATCAAGAAGTATTGTAATATATTATAAAATATTTTAATATATTTTATAATATTATTGAAATATTGTTACTGTAATACCACGCCATCGCCATTGCTATTTCTTTTGGATCGATCGACTGATTTCATGTACCAGGAGCCCAGTCGGAGGCGATGAGTGCCGCTGCGATTTTCTGGCGGTGATCGAGCCGCCGCCGAGCACCGAGCTCTCCAGACCGCGATGATGACATATTCGGCCGCATAGGTTCCTAATAAATTTTAAATCATTTCAGGACGACAACACTCGCAACGGCATAACTGCAACAGCTACAGTATAGTGAGATTTTAACGCCCTAAAAAATCACAAAAAAAAAAAAAAAAAAAATACAATACAAAAATGCATTTAAATTTACTTATTATAGGTAGCTTAAAAGTTGAAAAAAATAAAAATGACACTACAGTAGTGTAATTTTTTTTTTATTTTTTTTTTTATATATTATATACATAATATATTGTACGTCGTGACTTGTTGCTAATTTATTATAAGTATAGTCGACAGTTTATTTAAAGTTTCTTGTTAATCGCAACAATTTTCGTACATTTTATAAACGAATCAGGAAAAGTACTCTCAAAACTAAGAAAATACATTAAAAATGCATCTAAGGTTAATTTTGTAAAAAAAATGCAAAATAAATTACTTTTAAATAATCAGTATCACCCAAAACACATTTTATAGGTACTCACGGACCAGAAAAAAAGATGACTGCATCAAAATCCAAGCAGTAGTTTTTACTATAATTAATATTATTGATATTACTTATATAGTTATAACATTCCGAGAATATAAAAGACCGCGATCACTGAATAGGCCCCCAGCTCGTCGGGCCCCAAGATTATGACATAATATAGGTAATGCAACTACACACCACTGTCATTGTTTAAACCAAGTCGTGGATTGATTAAATAAATAATAAAAAAAAATTATACATAGATTGACACTTGAGACGGAGACATCGCGTTTGAAGAAGACGGTAAAATAGAATATAATGTAAAATTTTAATTGTTTTTATTATTATAATTATTCTTTTTGTCACAATGAAGTTTTACTTTTTGCTTTTACGAGAAACTTCGATTATAATAATAATTATATTAATATAATATAAATAATATTAATATTATAAGCAAGGTTCGGGATTTGTTGCATTTGCATATTCTTAAATAATGAATGCAAAATAGTCTAAGTAAGATATAAATTTGTTTCAAGACTTGACGAATTGAAATACAAGAATTTTAATTGCATATTTTTGCATATCTTGCCGTTTCTAGGAAAAATGCATATTTGACAAATTTTGGCAATTTAATTTTTTTTTATAGCATGTTTATGCAGTTTTGTTTCATGTTCGGTAAATTTATTTTAAAAATGAATATTATTTGTTTATTTGTTAAAAGACACGACAACTATCTTTTTATAGGGATATACCTATACTTTATATTGTTTCGGAGTATAGCTCAGTATATTAATAAATATGAGATAATAACATCATTACGCGAACGTGGCATTTAGGGAAATACCTAATAAATTGTTTCTGTGTATACTATGTTAAATCGTAAATCGTTTTGAGTAAGTTTAGGAAAATACGTATTCACTATTTAATATTTCAGTTTGTTTTCGTGCGTCGTGGCTTTTATACGTTGTTATTCTCTTGTATTTATTTTATAGTTTTCCTAACTATTTTAAAGATGCCGAAAATAATGAACAATACGCATATTAAACAATATATGTATATCCGAGTTGGGGGAAATGTTTTTTCAAGTGATATAATGTATAAGTTACATTGTAGACTATTTGCAACTACTTATAGTACGAGAAAACATAATTTCTAGTGTTGGCCAACGACATATTTTTAATTATCGATATCGTCTTAATTTTTTCGATATCGCGATACGATATCAATATCGATTTGCGTATATTTATAATATTCAGTTTTGTCTTTACCCTATGGGCACGTGGGGTACGTGCCCAGGGCCGCCAGCCAAATCGAAATTACAATTTTAAATTGTAGGCTGTAACGTATTAATATTTAATACGACCATCTATAAAAAAAATAATTCTAAATTTTTCAGTAAAATAGTTTTTAATTAATAAAGTAATCATATTAAATAACTTTTGATGTTTATATTCAACTTTTGTAGGCCTACTAAAAGGGCCTCTTAAGCTCCAGGTGCCCATGGGCTCCTGCAAAACTTAAGACAGCTCTGATAATATTATTAATTATATGTATATTAATTACTACTAATAATAATTATTAATAATAATTTATTATGTATTATAATGTAAATATAAATGTAGAAAATTAGGTTGTAATAACAATTTTCACTCATTTTGTTTAACACAAAAATAAATTTAATAACAAAATAAAATGAATATGACGTATCACAGCGAGCAAACAATCAGAACTGAATTTTTAATTAAGATTAAGTTGCTTGGTATGATGAACTATTTCTTTGAAATTTATCACAATATGCCATCATAATTTATTGTCTAGAACATAAAAGTAATAAAAGTGAGCCCCGATTAACAATCTCAATATCGCGATATTTTCAATAATTACTTTTAGATATCGATATCGAAATTATTAAAAAAATACCTACGATATCGGTATCGTATCGAATTATCGATATCTTTGGCCAACACTAATAATTTCCGACAACTATTCGATATTATGCAATATTGCGATTTGCGATAACGATAACGATTTACGATAATGATTACGTCCATCAGACGTCTCTATCTGGTTGATGATGCGGAAGGAAGCGGTATCCACATTGAACTACACACACACTAATATTTATTTACGACACACACATAGATCCCGGCTGGTGACGAAAAGATTGGGAATTGCCTAAATGTTGCTCCTTAAATATATGGTATAGCGAGGCCCCTTAATGAATTGTTATACATTGTATGCGCCCAACACTCTGGGTTTCCAAAGAACCACTCGGTAATACCCGAGAATAATGTACCGTACTACAACACGATTAATTATAAAGTGAACGCCGACTAAGTGGCCGATAGGCAACTAAGTATAATTGTACGCTTTATAAATTGCAAGTAGGCAATGTTTGCGCTCGACGACAACGCGGAGGAACGGGAAGAGAAATATATATAAGATAAAACAAGGGAAGTAGGATAATGCAATTTAGTTAATGGGGCCGAGGGGCCCTGTGGTCGATCCGGTCTGGTGCAATGACCACAGGGGGGAACTATCTATATGGGACAACTTAAAACTACTTATAATTAAGGCAGGTGTTGGCAGGCTGGTGCTGGTGTTGTGCCCGTTAGAACGTTGTTTTTCGGTAGTGTGAGGTTCAAATTTTTTTAGAGAAACTACAACAAACAGTTATAATAATTTATATACTAATATAATTTTAAAATGAGTCGAAACATTTAGTTCAATGTACAATAAGTTAATGGTCGTCGAGACGACGTACAGTTTTAAGTGTGCTGGATCGACTAATTCTGCGGCTCGCTCGCAGATGTCGCGTAGCTACAGTATTCTCAGAGCCACCTACACATTAAGCGTTATCAACAGACTACAATAATATACTCTTATATTTAATACAAAAGACTTATACTATATACTAATAGCTAATGCGTACATAACACTGGTACGATCGGGGCGGCCTCTCACACAACCCACAATGGGGGCTGGCGGACTTACGCGGTAACCATCTCGCTGGTGATGCCGGGAGGGTAGAACAGCGACACACAGTAGTTGAGCGACGCTGACTATGATGCTTGGGTGAACGAGGTGACGATAGAAAGAAAATATAGATAAGAACTTACGAGATGTGTCGTGGTTTGAGATTTTATTTACCCTCACAACGAAGAGGTATAATAATAATAGTAATGATAATAATTTAACTATTGCGCTCAATGCGCCTTACAATTAGGTATCAAAACAAACGAAAATGTGATGAGACGATAAACAACGCTGCAATAGTGGGAGAGAGCACACAAAATCACCGTACTTAACACAGTAAAAGTAATAGAAATAGTAAAAAAGGGCATTAGCCGTAGAATAATAATATTAATAATAATAATAAATTAATAGGGAAACATATGATAAGAAGATACAATATACGGCAAAACGGATGGTGAAGAATTGATTACAAAACAATAAAACAAGGAGAATAAACACCCATAATTAAATTATAATAATAAATCAATTGCAGAAATGAGTGGTGGATGGAGGAAACAGGTGAGATTGCCGGCGTCGTGGTCATTAGCATATCGCGATAGCTCGCCGATTTGGTATATCGCAGTATAACAATAATAAATTAATTCGCACGAATTGTCTTGGCACGAACATACATATTATCATGGATATCGAAAGGGCTTATTAATATTAATTAGGCACACCTTTCAGATTAATATATAAACCGATATAAATATATATTAAATACACGTTATATCTTACTTATACATCTTATAAATTATGTTACTGTGTATAATACTTATACGCCTAGTACATAAATTCCGTTAATATATAATACTCTTATACCTTTTTTTCCACTCTTGTAAATCATTACACGGGGACCGAAATTTTTACACATTGTTTAGCCCAAATATACTCGAATATACCTATATGCTATAGTATCGTCGTGTTAATAGCCAAACAACACGATTCCGCATCTTTTTCGTTTTTCGATATTAGACTATTTACGACCCATTTTTTTTTCTGTGTCTGCAATTCAGTATTGTATTTTGAACGCTATATTGTTATGTTCGGAATGCGGAACCTTCCCAGTAAACATTTAAGGTGCAGCTGCAGCTGTAGCGGTGACGTTAAAACAAGTCCGAAGTCCGAATACAATAAATTACGGTGAACGGATACAAAATATGGATATACATCGAAAAATCAGTAGAATTGACAATCGTGATTTGTAAACAATTAACAAATCCAACAGTTATTACGCTGCAGTGCCGGCCCGATGGTTTTCGTGGCCCGGTGCAGAATTTTGCGGGGACCTATATATATTAGTTTATTAATTATTTATTTATACATTACAGTCATTATAATACAATATACACATCTATATTTATTTTATTTTCTAGGGACTTCTGACTTTTAATTCTATAAAT
Organism: Aphis glycines; assembly: GCA_009761285.1. Taxonomy (NCBI): domain Eukaryota; kingdom Metazoa; phylum Arthropoda; class Insecta; order Hemiptera; family Aphididae; genus Aphis; species Aphis glycines. Next base: position 46,266 of record VYZN01000060.1, on the reverse strand, counting down.
TTTAAGGTATGTTAGAAACATAATTTTGTGTGTATAAACTAATAAAACCCAATTCGAATTTTAATATTTTCTATTTATATAAGACACAAAATGAGTAGGTTAATGTACTTAGGTAAAATGTACAAACAATATTTTATTAATAGGTATTTTTATTATATTGAGCATAAATTATAATCATGAGGCAATGAGTATACATTTACTTAGAATAAAAAAAATTAACATAATATGATATTATTTAAATATTTTTTTCCGTGCTTTTTTTGATACAAACAGATCAATGTCTTATTATAGCTCAAAGAATCGGCAATACTGCTCGAGCGTTACCCGTGTAGCCATTTGTACGCAGTATTAGATTATTAGGTATCGTAGTTCTCATTAATTATAAATTACAAAAACAAAATATTATTATTATACTATTTTATACTATGTTATGTTATTATAGGCTATAGCTATATTTTGTACTAATATCGATCGTCGTCAAAAATGTGTACAAGTACCTAAATCATAAGCGACGAGTGTATAAAACTGGTTCTAGGTCTGGTTGTACGGTCAGGTAAAAAGGTACTTTGCAGAACGCGGACACTTGGTTCTATTAATTATTATACAGGATGATTGATTAAGCGTAAAACACTCATTATTTCCAAAAGTATTCATGTTTTTGAAAATATTTGTTTACATAGTTTCAAATTGTTAAAAAAACAACATTTTTATAAAAAAAATATATTTTTTAATATTTTTTATCCTTATAATTTTTTAAATTTTTTACTTTTTTGAATGACAACATAGATTTTTAATTTCATATTCCAAAGCAGAATAATTTTTTGAGTATTTTGGTACATAAAAATCAAATTTAGAGTGAGTAGTTTATGAGTTATTCTTATTCAAAGATTAGAAAAGCGGAGTAGTGGACAAACATTTTGCGGGGTAACCCTGTACTATACTTTACATTTAACTTATATTAAAACTAGATAATACTGTATTAGAAAGGTCAATAATTAGTATTAATATTATACATTTAGACGGATAACAAAATACTATATCGGAAATGACATAGTTCGAAATATATAATTATTTTAAATATGTTTATCACAATATATTATATTAAAAATAATAGACTTAATTTCATATCTGACATTTCTTAACATATTTTCAGTGGATATCGGGTCATAAGTGTGTTTAAATCATTATTTGATGTTTATGTAAACATACATAATCAACTATGTATAAGCCAAAATTAAAATCGTGTTCTGTGTACTATATATCGTACACGATGTTAATAATTATAGTCTCGACAGAGATCTATATTTTTAAACAACGGCTATTACTTTAATTATATTTAAAAATATAATTAATTTCAATGTAATTTTTATATTTAAATACTATTTAATGTCTTATATTTTGTTAATTGTCATAATACATATGGACTATGAAAAGTAAAAAATTAAACGTTCTAACTGACAAATTGAAATCGTATTTTATGTATTTACCTACTTACACTTTTGCTGATTCCCTGAATTTTAATAATTAAAATTATCTTTTTTTATATACACCATAATTTCTAAAATTTTATCTTTGTACTTTGAAACTGACACTTATAATTTTAAAATCAAATTTAGTTTCCATTATAACTTGCAGTTAAGTCTCATAAATTAAAATTACACCAATCTAACAAATGTTTTAATAAACCATGTAAATCACAATCGTAGAAGGGTTATAACTAAAATTTGTATTTTTTATTAAATATAAATATTTTATTAATAAATAAGACTAAATTAATCATAAGTTAATAGTAAAAAAATATATATTTTAGAGATATAGGTAAATTTAGTATTTAATATATAAAATATACGTGATAAAAATAATTATTAAATAAAAATTTCTAATAATATTATGTAATACATAATACAATAAATTTTCGAATCTTGAAATGGTACAGCTCCAATATCACTTTTGAAATAGGTACATAGAACAATTATCACAAATATTGTTTGCTGCTACTACGCCACCTTGCATATTTATTCTTTTTGTTGTTAACTATGTAAACTATTTAATTCCTTAGTTAAGGTATGTTCAAAGTTGTAGCAGTCTCGTTCTCTTACAAATATTTTCCTAAAAAATACAAATATATACATATATATATATTAAAAATTAATTACTCTTCTTATAATCTAAGTTTATAATATATTTTCATAATCATTAATTTATAAGCTTAATAATAATCAGCTTAAAATCGTGTTAAAATTCGTATCCTCCCCGCATATCGTCACCCCCGTACACGAGTATATACACTCGTATCCGTTTAATATAAATCCTGGACACACCGCTCACAATATTTTAAAATAAACGTTAACTTGAGGACGTGGCTGTCGCGGCGTATTCCGCCGCGTTTCGAATGCTGCATATTCTGCGGCTTTTTCCGTTGAATAATAAATGCATTGGTTTATATCGGAGTAGCTAATTAAATTAGGACGTATTAAATCGCATTTTTATTATTTCGGCGTTGGCCCGCCAAAACGCAAGCCAGCTTGTATATAATATATTAGACATCGCAGAACATAATATGTCTATATAGGCTATAATATTTATAATAAATAGGTGTATCGTTCTGATCGTCATCATAAAATATACACGTTCCCACCGGTGTTAGGTATAGAACATAGACAAATAAAACTTAATATTAAATATTTCTCGGGGCTCCGCTAGAAAATACTGCTTAAAAAAAGGTTCCGTGGCTGAAAAAGCTCGGGAAATCACTGCCTAACAGTATTTCATTTTTATAATTCGACAACTTATAGTCTTATACCTACTTATTATAATGAATAATATGAGTGAAGATTCTTTCAAACATATTGTTATGCACAGTATAACCATCCATTAGTTTGGATATCAAAGGCCGAATAATAAGCTCCAAAACATAATATAATACACCAAAATAAACTCGAGAGATGTGACTACACCATTTCCGACGAATATATATATATATATTTTAGGTATAAAAAAATGTAATTAATAACTAAGAAAAAAATATTGAAAACTTCTAAATTCGCACAACGAGTATAATACCATTTAATTTTTTTGGATATCAAGTCTAATCTGAGTAATACGTTTAATTCATATAATACACTACACCGGTTCATGGATATAACACCGAGAAATTTCTTAGTGAATATCAATATAATATATTGTATAGGTTACTATTAGGTACCAGGTTAACAATTATTATTTATTCAATATTCAATTAAAGGAGGACGATAATTCTATAACTAATCACCCAAAGTTTATCGTTTGGTAAATTGGTTGTTAAAGAAAATTGGATATTCTTTCATTAATTAATTATGACTTATAACTATTAAATATTACCTATACTTAATTACATATTCATTTTTTTATTTATTTTAATATTTATTTATATTGTATTTTAATTTTTAATCGATACTTTTCTTAAATAAAGTATGTTTTCTATGAATAGATCTCCTTGGACAGGTATTATTTTAATGTTAATCGATATCAAAAGTTTTTTTGGATATTCAAATTAAACCCATATACTAGTATTTCTACTTGCTTTGCTTTTAGAATAATCGTATAATGACGAAATCTAAAAGTAATAAGAGAAATATAGGTCTGTAAACTACGTCTTTTCTTTTCTTTTTTTTTTGTTAAAACGATGGTTAGGTATTTACTTTACGTATAGTTACAAGGCGTAATGACGTGATAAATGCCAGGCATCTAATGACTCTGCTTCATATTTATATTATCATATATAATTATATTAATATACATTACAATTTTATAAGATTTAATTAATGCATATTTAAATAACAACGTTTAATTTGGTTTAACCAATTTAATTGCGCGCTGTTAAGCGAATAATTGATGCATAATGTTATTTCAAACATTTCAACATTAATAATGTCTTTTCTATTTTTTTTTTTTACAATAGGTATTATCTAAACTAAAAAAAAAATAAAACAAGTATATTTTAATTTATATTTAATATATTTTTTTTAAGTTAAAATTTTATTTTACAGCTGCAATAGGCTGTTTTAGGCTTTAAGCTCAGCGTAATCAATGGTTAAATATTATATTAACTATCATTAATCAATGACTATGTATATATTTCATAAAATGTTAATTTACAATATTATTTAATATAAAATAAGTATTTCTGCTAAAATTTCAAAAATTACAAATAAATATCAACAGATCCGCAGGCTCTTAAAATAGCCGGGCCCCTTGTGGGGTCCCTATACATAGGCGCCACAATCTTTAATAGGTGTAATTTAATACTTATGATAGAACATTTTTAACTAATGACGTGCCGATATAATTCATCATCGTAATTCGTAGACCTCCAAAATATATAATATTATTTCTTATTATTTTTAAGATCTTGTTAAATTATTATAACTTCTACTTCCGAATGTCACGATATTATTGTCTGTAGTGGTGGAAATAAACAGATTCAAATACGAACATTTGACCAATAGGTATACTTAATAATATTATGTACGCATATTATTCGATTAGGTACTGGTTGCACAATTTAGTCCGTAATTAAATATAAAAATATCACGACGTTGACCGAATGCGTGATATTTTGTATTGATATATTGATATTTTTCCAAACATTATACTTGCTATAGCATAACAGTTACTTTAAAATAATTTTGTATTTTGCAATAAAACTTAAATAATTCATAGCTCTATTTCTATGTATTTTTTTATATCTTGACGATATATAAAATGGGCGTATACCTACTTTCCAATTAACGAACATTAACGATTAATGATTTCAGTTGAAGCGTTTACCTATCTCGTTTAATGTCATCGTACGATCGTAAGAATAAAAGAAATTCTACAAATAGTAATTTCTAGACGTATCGTACTTTACAATTAAATTTCTATTAGTTTCAACATTGCGCCTTTTGTGGGCTATGATTTGTAATTTAAAAGTCATTACTCCGAATACAAATAGCATAATAATTGTTTTTCAATACTGATATCGTATTTCTAAATATTATAGTTTCTGCGTTTTTAAAAAAATACTTTATTCCTAGTCTACGTTTAATTTTAATTGTACGTATGTACTTGGACACTTTGGTTTGTAATGAGTCGTTAGTTGGTGTTCGCCTGTATTGTATTCTTTTTATAAACTTATTTATTATTTATAAGAAAAACAATATATTTAAAAATAATATTAATTTAGTACTTATTTAAAAAGTATAGAAAATTAGGCGTTTAGAGTAGGAAGAAAAATATTTTTAAATTTTTTTCGAAAGTGATTCTCTGCATGCTTTTCAATTCAATTAATTCACAGACATAGGCTATATCATTACTTAATTAATTCCAAATTGTAATTAAATTTTTTATTCTCAATTATTATAAAGTATTATGCATTGCTTTACATGATTTATAAATTTAAAATTAAATTATCTATTTTGGATGGTTTTTGGTGAATAAATTGGGTCTAGTTAATAATTGTATTATAATGTTTACGCAACCAATTTATAAACAAGCTGATTATTTATTTTATAATTATATATTTTTTTTTATATACATATACATGTATATTATGTGAATTTTAAATACTTAAAAAACCAACCGTTAACATTTGAAACAAGGCAATTTAAACATTAAAACCTTATTAATGATCCATAGCTTTCTCATTATTAATTTTTGTTGAGCAACCGTGTACACTGATAACTGATATTATAGTATTTTATTAGCTACATAAATATTTATTTTATATTTGTATTATTATAAGAGCTTTAAGATATTAAAACTATTATTTTGGTGGAACTGTTAAGGAATTAAATAATATTAAATTATAATATTAGATTGAATTTCTATTAAAATGGACAATTTGAAATGTTTTTACTCAATCGAAATAGAACCAGCCCAAGTCTCACAATATTGTCAAAGCAGAATAATGTTTTTGATGATGCTGTGGTTTAACAGAGTCCGGGTGACGATGCCATACTACTACGCATTTAATAATAATCGATACGATCAGCATTTCCAAGAAAAACTTCTCTCGTATATTACTTTCGATTATAGGCCAATAGTTTTTCACGTAATAGCTATTTTCAATAAATTCGTGTACGGGTGTTGTCATTCCCCGAACTATTTGTGATTTAATATACCCTTCATTTTAGGCCTAGTATTAATGACTCGTACTTCATTATTTTCTACTCTAACGGACCTGTTCATATAAATACTACGACGTAGTATTTATTATATTTATTACTTTCCTAACGTATGGTCATTATGATCTACGTTTCAGTACCTATATGTATTATATTTAGTATAATATAAAGTATTAGCTAGAGCACGTACAAAACCATCTAAAATAAAATGTAACAAGAAGACAATGTTGTTACATCTCTTTTACCAACGCCACAATTTATAATCTTCGACTGAAAAGTTATATATTTCTAAAGATAATTATATAGGTATAATAACCTATATCTTTTTCGACTATGTATTTTAATGTCACACAATACATATATACCGGATAATACGTAAATCAAGATATTAAAAATGACATTTTTTTTTTTTAATGATGGGATCATCGAGCGCACGAAATCTATTATAAGGTTATATAATAATAATAATAATAATAATAATTAATAACAATTCTACAGTATGGGAAATAACAGTCATTAAATCTTAACAAAGAATGAAAACACTTCATGCTTGTATTATTGCATTATGCAGATGTATATAATAAATTACCAACATACGGTGTCACTCGAAAAACGAAAAAGGAAACTATATAAGTATTATTATTGTGTTAAGGTCCAAACAGCGATTTCTCTTTAGAATCTTCTACTGAATATTTTGTTCGCAGAATGACCACACGGCACACCCGCATATGTTTCAGCATATTTCCTCTGTCTATTGTGCTCGCAGCTGCAATATTCTACCGCCATCGTCACCGATAAATGACGTTTACCGATTGTGCTGCACAATTGTGCATTCCAAATTTCAAGTATTCGAATACGTATTGCCTATATATATACATAGTGTATACATGCTTTATTGTTTCACTAAATTGGTAACCTTTATCATTTATTTTTCCGAAAAAAATATGGATTGTTAAATATTCGACAATTTTTGAAACCTTATTAAACATTATTCCATGATCACAATATTATAGTATCATTATCTATAGAAATTCATCTTCGTTATTAATTGTATGTTTAAAGTTATTAATAAATTATTTGAGTAGTTAGTTATTAACTTCACTGGTCGTCTAGACACTGTAGAAGTATATACAGAGTGGGACAGTGAATCGGGTGATTTTAAAATAACTATAAAAACCAAACAAGTATATTTTTAACAAATATATTTATATGATCTGAAAGTATATGAAATAGCATTTAAGAGGTGTTAATTTGTTATTTAATTTTTATAAATGATATTTGCAAGATTGTCCACGTTCGTTTTCGAAAAAATACGGCCCTATGATTCCTGAAGCAGACAAACCGCACCAAACCGTTACTTTAGACTTTAGAAGAACGTTGTTGTGCGGTTCAACGATTCATGATGATTAAACGCTTATTTATGGTGAACATAATTTTATTAAGTTGTAGTACGCACATATCAATTACAAGGCTTTCCATGTTTATTTTAAAGTCGCCCGATTCACTGCCCTAGCCTGTATATTATATATATGTCATTTTTTTTGAATAATATTTGATTTTTAATTATACCAATTCGAATTCAATGTTCATTGTTTCTCTGCGTTTCAGAGCACTTGGTTTATGCTCTTACATTATTAAATAAATTATTATATGTATAAAGAATACAATAAAATTATAATATTATAATAAAAAAAGAAAATAAATTCACAAATTCGACGATTCGGATTTCGATGTATACAACGTGGTGTATTACACGATACTGATACCAATTAACAGTGATACCTATAATATATATATTATAGGTATTATAGTATAATATTTTCATGAATAAAAGCGTACATTATAACTAAGGAGAACAATAAAACTATATTATTTGGATAACCAAATCTCATATCTAAAATTGTTCATTACAAATTTAACACAGTTTGACAATAATAGTTTTGTCAATAAAATTATTAATCAAATAATATTTATAATATTTAAGTATTTAAATATTTTTAATTAATTGTTTGAAGAATATTTCTAGCAATCTCTGATTAGAACAAATGAATAATTGGTATTATTTTCATAGAAATAAGATTGTCCTCTACTTGACATTTAGGTAGGCGTGATTTCAGCGAATATCGTTTTAATATCGTATTTTATACATTTTAAAACATTTATTCATAATGTTAATATAAATAATATCTAAAATAATATACAATAATTACAACGGCCAATCAGAAAACGATATTAGGAACATGACTTTAATTTTCAAAATATAATGTTTAATAATCGGTAGGTACAACACCGTGCGCACATTATTAATGTTGATATTATAAAATAAATAACTATTATCATTTATTATAATGTATACTTTTAAATATCAAAGAAAGCTTTAATTATTTTATTGCCTAGTACCTATGCTTACATACAATGTATAATTCTAAACAATCTAAACTCGTAACTTAACCATGATATAATATATACCTACTATTAACATGGAACATGGGTCACTTTTTATAGTCAGAATTATAAAAATCCGAAACCGGGACACTTTTAAGGAGTTTATACTTCATATTATTGCATATATCTATGCATACCTTTATAGATAGAAATAGATTGGTAGTTAGTAGTTTCGTACAACTGAGAGAACAATTAAAACTAAATAATACCTATGTGTAGATAACAAACCTAATATTGAAAATGTAATTATTTATGTAATTATAATTATATCAATCACTAACTAAATAATGGTTAGGTTATAATATTTAATTTATTTGTTTGATTATTTATATTAAGCAATTTGAGATTTAAACCGACGAGAGACAACAGATAATATTTTTATGTTATAGTAAACAAGTAGGTACCATTTTTACCAAAATTACTGCTAAATTAATAAAACATTAGTTGTGCCTCAAAAACAATTATCTACGAATTACGGGCCAGGTTTTCACATTTAAAATTAAAATTGTGGCACGATTAAAATTTAAAATTTTGAGAAAGATTTATCATACTTATAATGGGTTTCCAGAACAATCACTAAACAACATAAATTGAATCAATAGTAAGCTAATATAAGCACTTAAACATGATTGAGTGGCCCATGAATGGCCCTAACTTAACCTGGTTCATTAAATTTTATTAAAGCATTAATTTTATCAATTTTTTGTGCAACACGTTAATAGAGGTAACACTACAAATTATGAAAATTAACGTATAATTTCTTATTTGTAAAGTGAAAATGGAAAAACTCATTTAGTTCGTATAATAATTATAAATATTATAAATAAAAAACACACCGCTAAATCAAATACATGTATGTAGGTACTAAGATGTATTATTTATTATAGATGCATTTTTTTCGTGTAGGAACTTACTTATGCATACCTAGGAACAGTGATAAGAAAGTTCTTTATAAAAATAAACTTGTTCAAGTTCAAGTCCAAGACATTAAATATGAACTAGTTCAAATTTTAGTTCATAGTTGAACTAGTTATATATTATATACTAAAAACTAGTTCATATTATTATCAAGAATAAAAAAGTTAAAAATTGTCAATGAGCAAACCCAAAACTTTTAAGATCATAATAAATAATAACTTAGTTCACATTCAAATTAATTTATTGAAAATTGAACTCGTTCATGTGAAGTTCACACAATATGAACGCCTTCATATGATCGCGTTCATATGAACGAGTTCTTTTCCATCAATGCCTAGGGATAATTTTTACCTGCAGTAGGTGTCGCTCTGAATTACCTTAAGTATGATTTAGGTCACTGTAATGGGTGTATTAAATTTGAACTAAATGATGTATTACTGTTATGAAAAACAATTTGTAGAGGAAAATATCTGTGAAACTTATCATTGGAGTCGGTAAATTGCGTCCCTCAAAAAAGGTCATAGTCATAATATACTATGTAAATTGCGGCCAGTGTACTTTTAAAACATATGTAAATTGTCTCCAGAATATATTTGAAATGTACTTAAATTGTGGAATGGGGTATTTCGATTTCATGTCAGCTGTACAATTATAAGATGAGTATTAATATCATATTTAATATTGATCGATGCGATGTGTTGCACATTTAAAACGTGAAAGTATTTTATGAAACTTAACGATAATTTGTGTAGAAAATTAAAAGATCGCAATCATTTAAATTTCAGAACTAAAATAAATCAACAGTTTAAAAATAAAACCATAGACATAATTTACTTATGCATAAAAAATACCTATCTGGGCCGCAGTTTACATAAAAATTAACGGAATATACGGCGTGTTGCAACTGTTTACATCTTATATATGTGGCCCTGCAGGTATATAACAAGTATACAAGTACATCACAAGTGACGAGTGTATAACATTGGTTCTAGGTCTGATTGCACGGTCAGGTAAAAAGGTATTTTGCAAAACGCGGGCACTGATAGTACTATTATTTATTTTGTACATAAAAAATATATTATAAATATAAGTTTTATACTTAAGTAGTAACTAATAATTATGTCTAATGTTAATCAGAAAAATAGAAAAATTAAAAATTAAAATTAAATTGTTATAAAATATTGTATTATTAATAATAATCTAAATAATGAAAAAATCAATAATATCGTTCTATCATCAAACTACATGTACAAATATGTACGTAAGCGGATATCCTTGGAAAATATTGGGGGGGGGCTACAATTATTTACATAATTTACAAAATTATTCAATGCATACAAAACAATTAACAATATTAATAATTAGAAAACAGTAATGAATATTTTATTTTAAAATCAGCATTTTGGAGGAACCATATCATCATTCACCTGTGACCAGTGTTAATTGCTATAATGTGTTCTGTATTATTTATATATGGAGTGATTTAACGGGTGTCTTACATAAGGGATCAAAAATAAACTAAATACGCCGCGTTTTTATAACTTCGGCGTTCCGCCAAAATTCAAGCCGACCGGTGTTTTCCGCCGCGGATTAAAACGCGACGTATTACGTCCATCGTGTATATCTATATGTAATATACGTAGGTATTTAGAATAATATTGCACGGACGACGCTGCTGGTCGTCCAAACACTGCTCGTGTGTACAGCATTCATACACATTATACTCCTGGTATATGAGGGAAAGAAATTCAATGTCAGCACACAATAACTATTTATTTTCTTATAACTATTTCAGTATTTAAAAATTTGTGTTTTTAATAAAAAATATATTTTTTTTAAATTTAGTTTTTAATTTTAATAGGAGGTGCGATCGTCTCGTCGTCCAAACCACGAGCCGCCACTGAATATTGTTGTATTAATAAAAATATTGTCTTATACTGTAGCAGTATATTTTTTCAAGCTGACATAAATTGTCAATTTAATAAATCTTACCACATTCACTTAACAATATGTATTTATAATTTTTAATATATTTTTTTTGAAATCAGTAATTAATTTGTCATTCCAACAATGTAATCCACTTGAATTATAAAACCGTATTGTTAATCACATTTTTAATTTATGACAAATTAGTTTTTTCAGGCAAACAAACATTTTAGTAACTTTATAAATTACCTATGTTATATAAATTAGGAAAAGACCTACCTACATTTTGCTTTGTCCACTATATAACTACCTATATTGAAAGAATTGTTGTTATATAAAAGGTACTTACATTCAATATTTGAATATATTATTTCCGTTTTTTATTTACGAAGTTTATAGTGTTTTTTACACACAATACAATACTTGAGTTGTAAAAAGGTAATTGTCGAACTGTACTCGGGTAAAAAACAAGTAGTCGAACTGAAATTAATATCAAAAAATATATTTCAACCAAAATATCATGCAATTGAAAGGGTTGAACATTAAGAAAAGACTCATTTCCTTTCCCACTTACATGCTTAGGACTGACAATGATTTTAATCATTGGTGTGGTTAAAAATGATAGTTTTATACTTACACGATGTTAATATAATATTTATTATAATGTTAATTTTTTTTTTTCATTGTCAAATATTATTATTGTCATTATTATATTTTTTTTTCATTTCGATTATTTTTTTTAGTAGTAGGTAATAAACTAATAATAATTTTCAAAATCAATAAAATAAATCAACAGAAACTTGACAACAATAACCATAATCCACCATAAGCCGTGGTTCTAACCAAACAGATTAGCTATTTAGCTCATTGTGTGGCGCTTTGCCAATGATTTATATAATTTACGTAAACGAGTGTATGATAAATTTTTATCATTTTATAAATAAATACAAATGTTTGTATTGTTTATAAACTATATAGAACTAAAAGTTATAATGCGTTATGATAAATGAGTATTCCCATACATTGGCCAATGGAAAAAATAAAGCTACACGTGAATGGATTATATTTATATACCTACATTTCAATTTACAATGTATTTATTTATTTTTTTTAGTAGCCTTCAGATTATATTATAGAAGCACACTTTATTTCCAGTGCTTAAAACAATTATGGTAGTTTAACGCAGAGCCTAAAATTTTCCATTTTTCGTATTACAACTACACACTATATTTTTTTTTTGTGAGGACGTCACCGTTACGCAAGAGTTGTTTCCATCTTAAAAACGTAAGATATAACAAATTTTCACTCACCAATTTCTAAAGTATGCTGTTAGTTTTAATTTTAGAGCGAATTTACCTATTATATTATTTAAAGAAAAGATTATTATCGATTAAGGCTTATATATAGACATCAAAGATGACTATAGTATTACATATTATAATATAAGGACCAAAAAGCATTTTGCTTGTGATATATACCTATATATAATTTATAATATCATGCATTATATGATTTAAGTACATACAACTAATAATATACTAACTATATAGTATATAAGTACATATTTAGTTGCATTTTAGTTCATTACAATCATTTATGTACTTGGAAACGATAATCCCCATATAAATTATCACAGTAATTGAGTTGATTCCAGAGACCCTAATTTATGTATTAGTTGAATCTCAGGTTATTATTAGGTATGTACGAGTTGTTTCAATATTTTTGTAACTGCAGTCGGAAACATATATTAAATTCAGAAGCAATGGGATTAGAAAATATAAGAAAAACAAATTCTAACTTGTACATATCTCTTGATGGCCCTGGAATCAATTCGTATGCACCACATAATGAACCGGGTATCAACTCAACGATGTCAGTGCAGGTAAACAAGTATCCGGGAATCAACTCATACGCAGCCTTCACATATAGTACAGCCCACTTGAAACAGGATTTCTGATATTTTAAATATTGTTATGAGTACGAAAAAACTGAATCTTGGAAAAACGTCTCTAAGGTCCCAAGGCTTATAAGCCTTTTTATTTAACTACCGTGATTAGGTAAAGACTTCTACAATGCATGTGCATAGTGTATAATATAGTACATACAAAAGTCTTAAGAGAAGTATAGATACAAGAAAAAAATTTGAATGTATATTTTCCCTCACTTAATAATGCATCACAAATTTGTTTTAATAAACAATAATACTGTGTGTATGACATAATAATACGGTATCATATTTTATTATCGAACGGTTCATCTGTTGATGATAATGTATTGCCGTTAACAGCTTAGTGCAGAAAAACTCATCAGCAATCCTCAGTTTGCACACCCGCTATATAATATTTCCTATAGGAGAGACAGAGTTCTTGTACCTAATGTCTTCGACAGTGCTGAACAACGACAATAACAAAAATTTCTTGCTTAGTTGTTGTGGTAGTGCACGTGTTTCGGCAACCCAAAACCCCGCACTGTATCGGGTACCCTACTAGCCCACCCACCTACCAAACAACACATTGTTCGTCGCCGGCGAGATATATAGATATACTAGTATAATGATCGTTTAGGATATTTCATTGACTGATATCTTTCGTGTGTTTAGCTGTAGGTAGTGGGTACTACCGTGACTAATGTACCCTGTTTTCATAACCTGATTTGCAGAGAGTTTTTTTATCTTACCACTTCTCCTGTTTATGATAGTGACCCCGGCGCACCACAGTCGCCAGCTCGCACATTACATTCATGGACTCTGACCGTAGCTGTTGTCCGTAGTCTAGTTCATGTCTGCTCGTCACGATTGTTAGTCATCACTTTCAACTCTGATCTCCGTCATCGCTTATCCCACGGTAATAATTATAACACTAATATTTTTTCCATTACAATAACGATATTTGCTAACGTTGATGATTATTATAGTCGAACGACAACTGTTTTGTGAAGATAAAAAATCAGATATTCAGGACGTAAACATGGACTCGCCTTTTGTTAACGAACCCCTCGCCGATCCTTATGAACATCTACAGCAACCACCGCAACAAGTGGACCCAGTGGATGTACAGGATTTAAGTATCACAGGTCCTAGCAGCTCAAGGTAATAAAATATATCAATATCTAATATCTAAACTACTATATAAAATTAAGTCGCTTTTTTTTATTCGGTATAAACTCCGAAACTATTTATTCAATCGTCGTGCAATTTTTTTTAAATTAAAGAGGACATCACAGAGAAGGTTTTAGGCATAAATTCAGTCCGATTAAGTTAATAAATAATTAGTTATTATTAATTAAAATAAACGTATAAATTGTACACACACACATATATATATATACATATTATGTACATATTGTGAGGCAGCAGCCTACGGGATTCCAGCTACCTGCAACCTGTCCTTTTTTTCGTCAAATTGTATTGTGTTTGATATCGGCGTTGTTCCGAGAGGTTTATCGCACGTACACCAACAACTTGTATATCTAATATTCGTATTAATCTATATCTATACTACTATATAAAATGAAGTTGTTTTTTTTTTATTCGTTATAAACTCCGAAACTACTTATTGGATCGTCGTGCAGTTTTTTTAAATTAAACAGAACATCACAGAGAAGGTTTTAGTTACTGCCCCTCCTAATGGGCGTCCATGTTTATCATTAATACCTATAGAAACATTTCAATACGTTTCCATTACCATTTTTTATATTTATTTACCGATCACAATCAACGATAAAATCTGAATAAAAAATTCTACATATTATCATCGTCTTAAGGCAAAATAAACAACCAATCACAGGCGAAGCTGTGACGGGTTGGCTAGTAATAATAGGGTACTATAGACATACAAATTAGTGCCTTAGTAATAATATATAATATCAATATGATGGTAAATAATAATAATAATAAATCATAATATTAGCACAGAATAGAATAATCAGAATGGACACTTATAACAAACTACATTGTAAGATAGGGCCAAAAAAAAAAAAAATCAGCCTACATTTTAATTGAGGTACTTTTTATCAATTTAACCTTCCAAACCACACGTCCACGTTACAAATTTCTTCAAGAGAAGTCAGAAAATCTGTTTGATTTTTGATTTAATGTTTTGCCATCATCTTAATTAGATTCTGTAGTTTTTACTTAACGTTTACATTTTACATTATTTTAATTTAATTCTAATCACTAACTAAAATTGATAAAAATAAACCTCAAATAAAATGGTGACTGATTATCTGTTATCGACCTGCCACCCAAAAGTGTCAACCCCCTGATATTAGTAAATAGTACATAATCAATTATCATTTTTAGCGTGCACTGTTTATTATTATTATTATTCTTATTATCTGATATCTCGAGTTAAATAAACACGTGCTCGGCAATGTTTACACCGTACATCTCATGGCTAAATAAATAGGTATGATCTCATTAAGACGCATTTGCGTTATGGACGGCGCACGAACTACTATTCACGTAATATTCATGATTTGGCATGGAAAGAAACTAAAAGCGCTTTATGTTGACGGTATAAACTATGATCACGTGACTAGGAAGAAAAGAATATTCGTGTATCGTCTTATCACGATTCGTTGCGCAACTACATTATCAAAAACCGTCGTCGGTATATCTCTTATCGATCACTGTCAGTGGCGGCTACGACACCTGCATATTACGAAGTTGCGATCATACCTATATATTTAGCCATAGTACATCTTATATTCTTATCACAGAAAATATTCATAATAACTACAAACATTTGACATCTAAAGTTTTTAAGCATGAACTTTTGATATTTTTTTATAAAATTCTAGGAACTCACCTCGAGTAAAGAATTAATTAAAAACTTTAATAAACTACATTATCGTTTGTGCTCAATGTCACACATAAGATGTTGTTTAATAGGATATTTATAATGTTTAATAATTTCAAATTTTCATATACCAAAGACAAATTCCGAATTGTTATTAACTGTGAATTAATATATTATTATAATATTTAACATTTCGTATACATATCATAACAAACGATGTAAGCATTGTCAGCTTCGCATATATAGGCATGATTCATGCTCTCTCGTAATATTGCATAGGAAGTCGGCTATCTAGTTTGGTTTATCTATCCTCGGTAGCATCACTCTATAGGCATGTGCAGAATTTCAAATCGGGAGCAGTGAATATTTTTACCGGCCAATACACGAGTATTGAGTTAACATTTTTAAGCCTTGAATTCAGTTAAAATTATTCCTATTATTAATTATTAGTAATTTTCCGAATAAAATACTTATATAATCTGAACGGGATTGAAAATTGTCGCATTACTTTATTAATACAACTGCGCTTGGAAGTTTGTGGGACAAAGCATTTTTACAGCATAATATAAGAACTACCGTGTTAAAAAAAATATAAAATATAAATCAATATTTTAAACTAATTAGTACATAATATGTAATGTATGTATTAACTAGTTATATTATATACATAATTATAATCTTGATGCTAAGTTATACAGTATGCACACTGTTTAGATAAAAATAAATATAAATTTAAAAATTTAAATAACAAGAAAATTAGTTTTTATTAACTCATTTTTAATCTGAATAACCTCTCTCCAATCTCGTTTGGGTTAACCGAGACCTACTGTATTACACATAACGTATTTATGCACACATTCGTCTTCATATTTTCCCATTTGTAGTATTGACATTTCGTGGTATGGAAATATAATTGGATTGTTGTTCATTTGACAAACACATTCTTACGAAAAGTAGATAAAGTATTTATTTTGTTCTACAAATTTAAAATTTTCATTTCATGATTTTAATTCTTTTTTATGCATAAATATTTAACATAGGTAATTAAAAAGGTGTAATCAATAATCAAATAAACAACATTTCATCTATAATATATTATTAATTGTATCATACATTCATTTTCTTATTTTAAAATATTAAGAAAACTAATTTGTTATTATTATTTGATACTTTATTTTATCTTTTCTAATGTTAGTTCTGTAATCATTTGTGGTTATTATAAAATTATAAATCACTTTACTTTACAGATTTTATAATTACTAGTTAAAACAGAAAAAAAAAATACTGTTAATAATAATTAAACAAAGTTGCTTTGATTGATAATTTTTCATGCGTGTATTAAAGTTGTTTTTTCAACTGTTTTTAATATTTGAAAAAAAAAATTATGTATGATTTAAACTTTGGAATAATGTTTTTAGAAGTTACTTATATATAAAAACAAAATACACTTTTTGGTGTCATTTGTTGCAAACGTATTTAAAATAAATGATAATTCAATTTTGATGAATTATTAACATATTAATGTATTTTTATTGCAGTTCCCAAGAAAATAAAGAACACGTTGATTCTGCTTCTAAGGCCGAAGAAAAAGGACGTAGCCGTAAACGCACATTGTTTAAAACAAGATGTGCATGTTGTGAAGCATGGGATACTAAACGAATAAAAAAAAGGGAAAAGAGATCTGCACAAAAAGAAAAGGATGACGTGACAAATGATATTGACGAAAATGGGGCTCCACCTGAAAAGGTAATAGAAAAAGTTATTGATCAATTCAATATGGATGGCGAGTTACATTATTTAATGAAGTGGCAAGGAGTTGAGGAAGCCAGTTTAATCTCGGCTAAAGAGGCTAATTTAATTTGCCCGCAAGTCGTCATCAAGTACTATGAAGATTTAATTACATGGAAATCCTAAAAATTAAAATGGTGTTTAACTGTTGATGACAAGTGTTTAAAAAGTTATGACTATTATTTTATATTAAATCCTATTGTATTTGTCTTCAATTATTTTATTTTATTCTTACATGTGTCAGGATATGCTTTACAGTTATAAATTATTAGTCCATCAATTATTGAATATTTTAATGTTAGTAACTAAGTGCTTTCATAAAATGTCATTTTTTTTTCAGTGATATAGTTTCATAAAAGTATTTTTTAAATTGTTTATATTTCAGTTTATATTATTATTTAACTTATTGATTTTGAAATTTGTCATAATTGAATCATTAAAATTATAATGTACTAGTTAAATATTATATCATAAATACCAAAATAAGTAACTTTAAGTATATCTAGTTAGGTATTTATTTGTTTAAATGTGAGGTTTAAACATTTAATATTTCTTTATTTTAATAGGTAATTAAAACATTTGTTCACAAAGTTCAATTTTTAATTATAGACAAGTGTAATATCATTTAAAATCATCTATTTGATTTGAGCATTGTGTTAGTTATTCAGTTTTTTTTATATATTTTTTTTTTATTGTCAAGTTTAATAATTCTATACGATTAAATTACACACAAAAATTTTAATTATAAGTGTAAATAATAAAAATTATGCTGCTTCTAAAAAAAATTGTATTTTATTATTAAGATTATTTATTCACTTTAAATGGGTAACAATTTATTATTAAGTCCTTAAAATTATTTTCTGGAAGACCAATTGAAAATTATAAAATATATTGAAATAAGCCACGTCTATATCACCTTTATATTTTTATATTTTTATGTTAACTTAAAACTGCAATTTCTAAATTTAATACTATGCATGTAGACATGTAATTTTCTTGATAACAATTATTAAAGTATTCGATCTAAGCTATTTGTAAACATGTATAACTTTATGATTAAACTTAAAAGCAATTTACAAAAAAAACAATTTACCTTTTGAAGTAAAATTTGGTGGGGTTGATTTGAAATTTGAACAGTATATTACCATTCGACTATAATTTATAAGTATAGAGGAAAATTCATGATGTCAATGTGGTATGTTTGTTAAAGCCTAATGATTGGACATACGATTGCTTAGTGTAAAGAACCAAAATAAAACAAGATTAAGAAACTACAGATCATTGTTTAAGCCAGAAATTGTTTCTATTAAGGTAGTAAATTCAGTAATAACATTTTCTAATTAGTAAAATTTAACTTAATATATTTTTAAAATATATACAATATTGCAGACACAGAATAGTATAAATTTAAATCAGTTTTTTCAATCATAAATTTACAATTTCCTGTATAAAATACTTGATACACTTGTAACGATTGTTACAAAATTATTTATAAACATAATAATATGCAACTGTAGATACCTATTATATACTTACACATATTATATATTATATAGTATACATACATACATATATATAGGTATATATATGTATCTTATGATCTTATTATTTTTAGACCATGTGATATTGCTTGGAGATGGAGGGATGATATATAAATATAATCATATTTATATATTTAATGTACTTATAATTTAAATTGTTATTTATTATTTAGGTAAAAGCCTTGAGAATTTTAATAATGGTAATCGATAATATGAAATATTATTAATTGACTATCTTTATGGTATTTTATAATATGTATATTGCAAATATTTATAAATCATATGTAATATAAAAATAGGTTTTAACTCATATTGAAAAAATATTAAATTTATTTGTAGATTTTTAATAATATTTCCCAAGTAAATGACCATATTTTATATGGGTCAAGTAACTTCAAATATCCATATTCACATCGGCTGGTAAAATAATTAGCAAGACAATAAATATTAATACCTATTTGGACACAGATCAACTAATTGATCGATCTACTGACTATGTGTCTGTAGTTTTTAGCCATTTAGATAATACATGACTACTTAAGACATTCGGAAAGACAAAGGAATATCTATTAAATAATTGTATACATTACATAATTTTAATACGAGTTATAACTAACCAAGTATAGCATCTCCAAGAAATTCAAGTCTTTGAAAACAGTCTATACACCCTAAATTATAGGTTGGGTGGATTAGAGCTTGAGTTAGGAGATGCTTATCTCCTATTTTTATGTTGAAAAAGGTAATAAAATTACTAAAAATAATTTTCTACTAATTGTTGTAATTAAAGTATAGATTTGTTTGTGGTAAAAATTATAGTTTTAACTACCACCTAAAACCGAATTACTAATAAAAAAAAAAATAATAATTTATGACTAGTCCCCGGCTTTATAAGCATAAAAATTTATAAAGTATGCAGATTCATATCATAAATATGCGAATTATATGAATTATTATTTTTTTTTACAAATTAATAAACTATTGTTATGACTAATTTATGAGTAAAAATATTACGCAATTTAAATATATGATAAAAAAGTTGATTAAAAAAATATTCAGAAAAACATTATTTTTATGAAATTGTGTTTACAAATAGTATACTACTATACTATTTATATTAAATAATAATTATGTGACAAGTACTTATCAGCATAAGGTAATTATAGTCGATAGGTAGTTAATGCATAATATAATGATTGAAACTCATACAATTATCTCGAAGCATACTTTTTTATTGAGAAAAGTTTTAGTTTTTTGTGTATTAAATTTTGTATTTATGGACCACGTGTGTGTATGACAAGAATTTACATTTGTCGGACCTACAGGTTACAGTATATTATTATAGTTTCTACTTCATTTCGACCATATTCTGGTTAAAAAGATACAATGCGTGTTAAACTCTGCATGTCTTTTTTTTTTTTTTGTTAACTTTTCGGACACAATAAAAACGTCAAACAACGTCCGAAACGATTTGGCTGATATGCCTTCCTGCAAGGTGCAATGTCAATGTGTATTATTGTGTATATATACTAGCATTAGGACCGGATGAAGAACGTTAACTATACGATGAGCAGCCGGAAAAATGAACGGAAGTGAAGGGAAAAATAAATCGCAAACAAATAACAACTCACTACCTAGTATTATATTATTAAAATATCTTATAACGTTTTATCCATACTATTTAAGGTAGTAGGTACGTTGTATATCATATTATTCAGTAATAATTTTATTGTTGTTCTTTCGTGGACCTTTTATTACGGATACGGATATATTTTATAATAACCGACAAATCGTCAACCATTATTAATTCTAAGCATTTTAAAGTATTTACATATTATATTAATTAATGATCATAAGTAAGAAAAACCAATTAAATTCATTTTGCTGTTATTGATAAAAAATAAAGCTATATTATATCTACACTACATGCAGATACATCGGTACATGTGTATGTCTTGTTTCTATTGAATACAGTTGACATATAAGAATGTCGATGTCGATTAGGTATTAGGTACAAGGAAAAGAAGATTTAACTGTAGGTAAATTAAATTTACTTTAATTAATTACTTTGTTATTTTTTTTATACATTTTTTACAGAACAATCGGTTTGTATAACAACCAGTTGCTATAAATAATACCGTCTCGACTGGGAATATTCTCGGTGTCGCACAAATTAACAGAATGACCCCCAGAAATTAGACATATACATGTCAATATATAGCTCTGATGTACTCTTATTCGAAAATATAACCGCAGTATAATAATACTTATTAATACATGATATACTGTAGTTTATGGTTCGTGCGGATAGACACGTTTGAGTTGATCTTTTTTTAAAAAAAAAACTGGGTCTTACACCAAGTTATCCGAATTATACATAAAAATATGCGCGCGCGTGTGTGTTTTTTTCGATACTTGTGGATATCTTTCTCGAATTCATGCTTTGTACAGTTATTACAGATTTTATACAGCCAATATAAAAATAGCATCATTGTACAATTGTACATACTTTATACATATGTTGGTTATTTTAATAATTAATAGGTAGGTTACCTATTTTTAACTTAATAATATTAATTGAAAATTTTATTTTATTTTTCATGACAATATAATATAATATTATTTAATAATAGATTATATTAGATTTATATCATGCTTTACTAATCTCTCATTTGCTTGACGTCGATTATAACAACTCGTTGTTTGATTATCAATTTTAACTTATGAAATCATATATCGCGAAAATTTGCAACTAATTTTGAAGATGAAAAATCATAAAATTTGTTGTGTTTATAACTAAGGATTAAAAATATAACTCTAAGTTTTCCTTCAAGTAGCTATAGAGAAAACTCGAAGCATCATAGGAAAAATTTTAAGTGCGTTTGAATTTTAAATTTTTACGAAATATCGTAATGATAACGATTTATCTTCAAATGATTTTAAATATTTGTTATTATTCAAAAAGTATAAGTCGTAGATACTGATAGTGCATTTAAAAAATACTAATATGCATGCACTTATTCGCTTAAATTAGAACAAAATATATTATGCGATTATTAATTGCATATTATACATTTTATAATTTATAATATAATTACAATACATTTTTCTCACAATTTTGATAAATAATAAAAATATTTTTATACTTTATAATTTGTTAAAAATATTATTTTATTAATAAAAAGGGGAAATTGCATATCAATTAAAGATTTAAAAAACACGATTATACAACATAATATTTAGTAAAATCACAAAATAAATATAGGTAGATAACGATTTTTTTTTTTATATATTATTATAAAATTGAAAAAAGTTTACAAATATTCGGGATTTTGACAAATGTTGTCAATATTTGAACATCGAAGGTTTTTAAAAAAATTGTGCTTATGTATTTTATATATTTTTTAATTACAGTAAGAACAATCCATATAAAATAGTGTATCGACGAATGACCTATACTTTGATCATTCTCCATTGCTTCATGTCGACAAACAATCAAGTAGTATAATTGTATACAGACAGAATACTAATTTCAATAAAAGCTACTGATTTCCGAAACATGTATCACTTTCAAATCTTCCAAACACACTACACGATGTTCATAATATAACCGTGCCGCCAATATAATATATATTTTTTTAATTAACTTGCACCACGACGTAGCGTAAAATTAATCATCTACTGAAATCTAAAGTAATATTTTCAAATGTGTGACAAAAATATTAAATATTAATATATATATATATATATAGAGAGAGAGAGAGAGTGACAGGCAGACAGAAAGAAAGGGAAAACTTACTTAAGAAATGTAATCATTATTATTTTTAAATTACACTTATTTTATTATAATATAAGTCATATTTGAAAATATTTGAAACAGGGTGATTAGAAAAATCAGTTTTTCCTATCATTTAATTTTTGTTTTAATACCATAGCAATGCAATATAGTTGATAAAAAAAAAAAATTATCTACTGAATCTCAAATATTACAATTTAACACTACAATACTAATTATAATAAAAATGAATTCTATAAAAGTATAATGAAATAAGAAAACAATTTAAAAATAACTTTTTTTTGTAACCCGTGATGATATAATAATTGTAGCGAAGGAATGTATATATGTTCCTATATAGATCATAATTATAGTTATATATAACTATAGTTATATAATACAACAACTGTCATCAAAAATTAAATTTAGAGCAAGCGTGATAAAAAAAAATGTGTTACCTAGCATTGATAATATTATACTAATCAATAGTACTTCATCCAATATTCTCGTTCAGACAAAATAATACATATATAGGTTCCTAGCTAGAATTAATTTAGCATGTTATAAATTTTAAATATTTATACATGTAAATTTAATAATATAATCTTACTCCACTTAATAGTTTTTGACTTATTTATTCGAGGAACGATAGCTCATAGCTAGTAGGTACCATTGCATGTTGTTGGCGCCGCAAAAATCGGCCTTTAAATATTAATACGAATAATATACTCACGTCGTCGACCGATTCACACACACGCACACAAACACTCGCACGCCGTCCGCTTCATTTGATTCATTTTTTCTATTATATTTGAGCACCGACAAAACTGTGAGTTTTTATTTGTTTTACCTATTATTATTTATACTATTAGTTGTGCCAAACCGGCAATTTAAATTATTATATATTTTTACCTGTTGGCCCAAAAGGGCCGTAGTATTATTTTTATTATCTTTTATACATTTTATTGTTGGGCCAAGTAGGCCGCATATTTTTTATTATTATATTTTATTCTCCATCACCAAATTGAGTTACTATTTATTATTTAGAATTACCTATCCGTTAATTTGAACCACACACCCACACGTATACACATCTACACACACAATCACATACTAGCACTCACAGGTCTTGTTCGGCGAACCTTGCCACTTCCTGTTGAGTGCTATACCTGTATCTGTATAGCAGAGGTGACCAGAGTTTTTTTGGTCACGATCTACTAAAAATGTACTTCACCTTTAAGGATCGACTTCCATATAAATTTTTTTTTTATTATTGAATAACTATAATTATTAAGAAACATATAGGGCGAGTGGCTCTAAAAATAAATTCTAACACAATCGACTTTGAAATTGTCCAAGATCGACCGGTCGATCGCGATCGACTGTTTGGCCACCCCTGCTGTATAATGTATACACACAGACACACAAGTCGATCGGTGTGTGCTTGCAGCGCACGAAGCATTTTGGTGACCGGGCGCGCGTATTATTATTATTTTATTATCACTATAATATGCTCCCGGCCCGTACACATGTTATTATTGAAAATTAACTTTTCTCCCAAATGTGTGATAAAATATTTTACTATATATACTCGTTAAGTACATACTTTGCAATAATAAAAAACTACATACGGAGATTTAACTTTTTTATTACAAATTAGAACAAAATTAATTAAATAATAGATCGTTAGGTACTGTCGGCTGCGGTCGGCGAGTACCAACCAGTAGTGGCGGCGGGGGAGGAAATCACACTACCGCCGTGCCTAGGCCATTCCTAGCTGGTGCGATGGCTCTTGGACGGTCCAGCCGCAGATTGGCATTGTTAGTCTCGCTTGGACAACACATTTTTTGTTTGTGGCAACGCGTTCCGGATATCTTCTAACTGCGAATAAAAATTAAAGCATTTAAATCGTTTTTCCTATTTATATATCATATTATAATACTACGTTGTTAGCTACAAAACTACAAAATGTATAGTTAATATACCTATTTATTTATAGACCCATTGTTTATGGTAAGGTAATAATAAAAAAAATTTAGCATTGGTGTATTTGTATAAATTTTAAAAAACAAAAGCAATAGTTTTTTTTTTTTTATTATTATTAAATACAAAAGCAATTTAATATATTTAATAAACTGAGTACATAATACATACCGTTTGCTTTGATGGCCATTCATTTTGAAAGGTATTCGTTACCACTGGCATACTCTGTGGCATAACTGGTGCTGAAGCTGTCAATGAGTGTGGAATAGTACTTTCGGGGGCAGGTACTTCAAGGGGGGCTTTGATCCAGACACCTGATGGATAAGCATGGGTTGATTTTCGATTTATCAGGAGATTTGTTTCAATCACTTTAGCCGGCCAATATTCCTCAAAATGTGTTTCTGGTGGATAACAACTCTTGATAACATCGAGAGTAGTCACTGTGCATGATTCACTAGTATACAGCTCATTTTTTAAACCCTGAACTTTATAACAGAACTTAAGATAGGCAAAGTTCCACTCCTTAAGTTCTAAAGCACCATCCTTTAGGTATTCGGTTGCCCCTTCAAAATAAAAAATTGGTATGTATTTATGGCCATCTGCGAGGCAGTATGGTACAACGGCTTCGGAATCGATATTAATAAAACCACATTTTTCTTTGCGACCAGCAGTAATTTTGTTCAGCATTTTATTGTAACATACTTCTAAAAATGTATACAACTCGAGGACATCTTCTAAACGGACAATATAATCTTTGCCCGCATAGAATGTATCTTTTCCATAGATACTATCAGCATGTATTATGTTAATCTCATTTAATACATTTGCTTCTGAATCAGTGATAAAGTGACTTCTCACCGATACACATTTAAAAACGTCTTCGTGTAAATTTTGTATGTACTTGCTGAGCAGTTGAGTTTCAGCCATCCGTACAGATACAAACTTCAATTCTTCGCCATTAATTACACGAATAATGACTGGTATATGGTATCTTGCAATTGCTTTCCAGGAAAATGCACCTATATTACACAAAACAACATTCATAATGAAGTAAATAAAAAGAAATATTAAAATATTTTATAAAAAAAATAAGAATCTAAGTAAATGTACATAAATTATATTAAAATTCATTAACATGATTAACCATATAGTCTATAGGTGTTGATAACAATTGTAGTAAAAACTTGTAGGTAACATGTTACTAATAATTTTAATATAAAATCTACATAAAACACCGATCATTTTTAATATAGATACAAAAGATACGGTAATAAAATTTTTAATACAATTTCTACCTACCTAAAATTTAGGACACTCAGAGAAAAAGTTAAAGAAAATAGACTTATTTACTGTAAAATTTATAACTTCCGAGTGTACACTGTACAATAAGAATTAAATATGCCAAGATTGGTAAACCGTGATTATATAATAAGCAATTAAATTTGATAGGTAATCAAAATAATATGCATTAATCTACTTGGTTACATGTTGCTTTCACTTAACGAATCAAATATTAAAAATGTTCTGTACTTTTCGGTTATCCCGACTGCATATAAGCATTCCGTACATGAGCTCGGCACCTGTATTAATATCATGCTCTACGATTGATTTATTATAAAATACCGCCAAATAGTTTATAGTCAACAATATTATTATCATATTCTAAAATAGATTGACTTTATTATTAAAAATTATATATATTATAATTACAAAAATTTCAAATTCTAAATAAACAATTTATACTCAAATCTTGTGTAATATCTATATTAAAATAGTTAAGTACCTAAAATATATAAAATTAGTTACCTATTATTATAAAGAGTAATAGTAGGTATTAATTATGTAGGTTTTAATCTTAAACATAGTATAAACATGGTATATGAATTTAGGATAGTTTACCTTTTACCACCAATGATATTGTATGAATTTGCCATTTTTTATGTTTGTTTTACATTCACCTTAATTCAAATATATTAGAAACCAGTGAATTTATAAATATGTGATGAAAAAATAGGCCTTAAATATATGAAATCAATTAATTATTTTGTGCTTTATTTATTTCATACTATATATATATTTTAAAAAAGATCCTAGTCACCTAATAATTATTTATATATATAATATATATTAAGTACCTGAAATATCATATTCTAAAATAAACAGTTATAATAACTACAGATATTAATCCTAAGTAGTAAGTATAGAACTGTTATGGTTATGAAAAAATAGAGCTGAGAAATATGGAGTAAATTTATAAAAATAATAAAGGAAAACAAAATAGTGATGGTCAGTGATTTGTTAAATTTAAACTTGGTTATATAAATTATTAAATTAACATTATTATTAGGCATAAGTGAACATGGAATAAATTCAACTGAACTTGCAACTACACATATTAATCCTAATTAGTAAGTAGTAAGTAATGCAAATCTAATACTAATGAATAGTTTAAAAATCACAATACTTCATTATAAATTATAATAATTTTGTTTAAAACAACGCAGAAGTAAAATATATAAAAATAGGTAGGTACCTATTATTATAAAGAGTAATAGTAGGTATAATATATATGTTATCATGGTGCATACTGTGTATTGTCTTATATATATTTAAATACAATAATTACAATACAAATATTATTATCATAAAGCATTTGAATCTCATATCATTTTTAATTATTGAAAAAGTTCTATATTATAATTAAAAGTTATATTATACTTCTGGATTTCTGTAAATCACAAATATGTTTGGTTTGATAGAAATTAAACCAGGTACATTTCGTGGCAATTTAGTAAATGAAGTTGATATAAATGAATATATTAAATCATACAGTTTGAAAACAAATACTAGTTGGTGTGTAGTAAGTAGTAAAATGTCAACTAGATTTGTTTGTCGGTAAGTAACTATTTATTAAATTATAGCAATGTGACAATGATTAATGATAATGATAATGATGTCTACACTAATATTATATAATATTTTTATGTGAACGTAAGAAATTATTTAAATGTCATCATAGTTCTTTTCATAAAAAAACACCAAAAGAAAATAATAAAGGAAAATCAAAAAATAGTGATTGCCGGGCAAAAATTGAAATTTTAATTAAACTCTCTACTAAGGATACTAACAAAAAAAGATGTGTATGTTAAGGTAAATATTATTATATATAAATATATAATGTATTGTTAATTTGTGACTTGTGTAATATTTTAAAATAGATACATAATATTTGGTACAATATAATATGATATAATATATTATGATAGTTACATTTCATCCAAAATCCAAACTCATTTATCTTAGATTGTTAAAATACAACATTTTATGATGGACTACCAGCAGTTATTTCAATTCAAAATGATCATAACCATACAGTTGTTTCAGGAGAGGCATTATCTTATTTAAGACCAACAATAGATGTAAATATCCAATTTGAAGCGTACTTTAACAGTGGTCTTGGTTAGTTATTGTTTTTTAAAATTATTATAGTTACTGTTAATAACTTTAGAATTGTATTTCATATAGTTCATTATTTTAATTTATGATTTAGAATTTAATTATTACTTTAGGATTCTACCTATCAAAAAATAATAATACCTTGTTAATTACATTATTATTACGCATAAGTGAACCATTAGGATTCATGAAGAAAATATTGAACTGAAACATGGAATAAATTCAACTGAACTCACAAATGCTCATATTAATCCTAAGTATAGAACTGTTAGATATTGGTATGATGAGTGGAAAAAATTATATCTAGGTCCACATAGTGGAATCGGAGTTAATAAGGTATGTTAATTTTCATAGACATTTTTAGTAAAAGAAATATAATATAAAATTATTTATTTTGAATTGAAAAAAATTCAAGCTTTCGTCATTTTATATTAATATGTTAAATTTTAATTGTGTGATAGTTATTTTTAATTTAAAATTCTAATGCAAAATGATTTTTCCTTAGATATTTTATGTTTAGTCATTGGTCTTAGTCAATTGTTTATAAGTCATAATACTGCATGATTGCATTATAATATGTTTAAAACAATAATGGTCATATTATAACAATTGATAGAACTGATAGAAAGAGAAATACCTATATTTATTCAAGCAATATTTTTAATCTAATTTACTAAACTGCAAAATTGTATTAATCAAATCAAGTAATTTACTAATTACATCTAATCAAGGGTTGGTCACTATTTGATTAGTTTTTGTAAGTTTGTAGAGTACAGTTATACAAATTATTATAATAGGTTTTTATTTAAAAATACAATTCACTCATGTCCCAAAATATCAATGGTATAAAAAGTGTTATGTTTAAAAAATATATAAACACCTAATATATACTAATTAATATAATTGAAACATACTTTAAATATAAGTAGGTATCTAACTATTATTATGAAGAGTAATAGTAGGTATGATATATAATCTTATTTTGGATTTTATTTTTCTTGATTTAGTTTAGGTTTATTAGCTCATTACTTTTGATATTTGTAAATTGTAAT